>UESW01002833.1:52869-154990 GCA_900491605.1 Calamus simplicifolius | reverse complement strand
AAGCTAAGCTATCGCAGAAGCGAAGGAGGAAGCTGCCAGCAGATAATCAAGTGTAGATTAGCAGCGTTACTAGGAAAGGTTGCGCCATCCAAGCTCATTCTAACCGAATCCATAATCTTTGAGATAATACCAACTTCATTAAGAGGTCGATTCCCATGACTGCGAGAGTTCCTTTCTTGCCAAATGAAGTACAAAGAAGCTCCCAGAGCAAGTCTGCAGATGGTGGAGTGGAGAGAGGAACCTTTGATGCTTCTGCAAAGCCACTGCCTTAATTGCCCTAAAGAAGAAGAATTATACCTCAAGTCGCACTTGCCGGCAATGGAAGTCCAGATCCGATAGGAATATGAGCAATTAAAAAATAGATGGTTATGGTCCTCAGTAGAGCCTTGACATAGAATACATGAGGAGAGACAGTGAATACCAAAAGATTGAAGGCGGTCCAGGGTAGAGAGCCTTCCTCTAAAAGCTAACCATGAGATGAAGGAATGACGAGGAACATGATGCTTAAACCAAAGAAGATGAGCCCAGGCAGCCGGTTGAGAAGAGGTACGAAGGCTATTCCAAACCTTTTTAATAGAAAAATCACCAGATCCATTCCAGAGAACCTGATCTAAGTGGCTGCAATCAGGCAGGGGAAGAGATCGAGCTTCATCTTTCAAAGTAATCAGATCAAGGGAATTAGCCACAGGCCATCTCCAGATGCCATCAAAGAGGATGGCACTGACTTTAGTATCCATGGAAAGACCCGAATCCAAAATAACTCTAGCAGTAGGGGAAGAACAAATAGGACCAAGCGGTCTCCAAGAATCAAACCATAGAGAGGTAGACTCACCATTCCCCACTTTGATAGAGATGAAGCCCTTCACTTTTTCCCTAAGCTTGAGAATTTTCCTCCAAGTCCAAGAGCAATGCCAAGGAACTTTAGCCACCCAGAATTGATCTTTATGCAGAAGGTTCATCTTAACCCAAGTGGCCCATAGAGACTTGGAGCAAGGCTGGCAAAGTAACCAGATATAGCGGGTCATAGAAGCGTTGTTCCAATCACGAATCTTTTTGATTCCCAAACCACCTTCATCCTTCGGACAGGAGATATCAGACCAAGCCACTTTTGCACCTTTGCGAGACAAGGAACAACCCTTCCATAAGAAAGCAGAAAGAATACCTTCAATCTCTTTTGTGACTTTTACAGGAAGAATGAAATGAGCACTCCAGAAAGACTGAATACTGAAAAGTACTGATTGGATGAGTTGTAACCTTCCAGCATAAGAGAGGAAACGGTTAGTCCAAAGCTTAATCCTCTTCAAAATACGGTCGACCAAAGCATGACAATCCAGAGCACGGAGCTTCGAGGAGATGAGAGGGACCCCCAGATAGCGAATAGGAAAGGTACCCAGGCTGAATCCGAAGAAATTAGCAAAGTCATTCTGAATATCAGCCGATCTCCCGGAGACAAAGATTGAACTTTTAGAATTGTTAGGAATTAACCCAGAAAGTGAGGAGAAGGTATCAAGGGCATCCTTCACAACTCTAATGGAATTGAGATCTCCACTGCAAAAGATAAGTAAATCATCCGCAAAGCAAAGATGAGATAATCCAGATTTCCGGCATCTCCAATGATATTTAAAAGACTTGGAAGCTTGGATTTTCTGGTCCAGGATCCGGGAAAAGACATCCATGCAAATAACAAATAAATAGGGTGAAATGGGATCACCTTGACGGAGCCCTCGCTTCCCCTCAAAGAACCCTTTGAGCTCTCCATTGATAGAGACAGAAAATCTAGCAGAGGAGACACATGCCTTGATCCAACCGATGAAGATTAGAGGAAAACCAAGAAGCCGAAGAGAGTCCCAAAGAAAATCCCACCGAACAGAGTCGAACGCCTTCATAAGATCAACTTTAAGGGCACAGTTCGATGAGGAAAGGGAGAGGTGATAACCTCGAATCAGCTCCTGAGCCAACAAAATATTATCTCCAATGCTTCTACCATGCACGAAGGCAGATTGAGCTTCATTGATAAAGGAAGGAAGAACAACTTTCAGCCGATTGGCAAGCAACTTAGAAATGCATTTATAGATAGTGTTGCAGCAGGAAATAGGCCTGAAATCCTTTAATTTAGATGCATTGGGAACCTTGGGGATAAGAGCGATGATTGTACAATTAGCTTCCTTGAGGAGAATACCCGTGGAGAAGAAGTCCCTGACAGCCGCAGTGATATCATTACCCACTATTGGCCATGTCTTTTGGAAGAAGAAAGCATTGAAACCATCCGGACCAGGAGATTTGTTGGGATGAAGTCCAAAGAATGTCTCTTTGATTTCCTCATCGCTAAAGCCACAGCTCAGATTACTGATTTGATCCTGAGAGAGAACCCGGCCCACAAAGTTCTGAAGCATAGTAGCACCCGGATAGCTTGATCCATCTCTAGTGCCAAGCAGATTTTTGAAGAAAGAGACAACTTCATAGTCAATCTGATCCTTATCCTGAATCCATTCACCAAGATCATTCTGGATACTTAGGATCTTGTTGGTGTTGATCCTTCCTTTAACCGAATTGAAGAAGAAAGCAGAGTTATGATCGCCCTCCTTCAACCATTGGATTCGACTCTTCTGCCTAACATAACTCTCCTTCCCTTTGCATGCAAGAGATAGCCTCATAGCACAGTCCATCTCCCTCTCTAGAATATCTTTATCATTAGAGCCAGCAGCTATTGAAGATTGCAGTCCAGCAAGCTCGGCACGGAGGGAAGCCAGATCACCGAAAAGGAGCTCATTCTTGGACCTACACAGAGCCTTCAAAGCCGATTTAACAAGCTTCAACTTTTTATAAATTACATACATTGCATGACCAGCCACAGGAGTACACCAAACCTTCTCAATTAGGGGCAGGAATTCAACAAAATCAGCCCAGAAATTGAAGAACTTGAAGGGCGATCTAATGGCCTGGGAGTTCAAACCAAGATTAACAACAGCTGCAGAGTGATCTGATAGTCCGTAGGGAAGGAATTCAGCAGAAGAGTTGGAGAAGAGATTAAGCCATGAGGGGTTGACAAGAGCACGATCCAGCTTACGCAGTATGTGCCCATTGAGCCGGGAGTTATGCCAGGTAAAAAGACATCCACCAAAACGGAGATCATCCAAGCCGGCAGCGAACAGGGCATCATTAAAGTCATCCATGAAACTTGGCCATTCAATACTCCCGCCTTTCCGTTCGTGCCGAAACCTGATAGCGTTGAAGTCCCCCATGATGATCCAAGGCAGCTGGGAGAAGGATGAGGCACGATCAATCAGTATATCCCAAAGTTGTCTTCTCGCCGCAGCGTCATTTGAACCATAAGCAAAGGAGGCAGCGAACTTGGCACCGGAACTAACAATAGTGACAGAGAGGTGAATGATCTGTTCATGCTTGGAGATAACATCCGCCCGAAGTTTGGAAGGATCCCACCAGATCCAAATCCTACCCGAACCATCTCCTTCATAAAAGTTAATGCAGTGCCAGTTCTTAAACAAAGTCTTTTGAAGCTTCTCTTTATTATGGGGTTTAATTCTAGTCTCGAGAAGAGCTATACAAGAGATATTTTGAGAGTGTACAAGATGGCGGACCTCCGAGTGCTTTGTGGAATCGTTGAGGCCCCGGATGTTCCAAGAAGCTAGCTTAATCATTTGGAGGACTTTGAAGACTTCCCTCTGGAATTGCCCGAGCTTCCAATCTTCTTCTTGTCCTTCTTCCTTCTTCCCAGTTTCTTCTCCACTTCATCAATCATATTCAGCTTCCGAGCGAGGAGAGGAGTACTGGATGGGGACGAGGAAGGGAAGAGATCAAACTGACGACGGGACAAGAGTTCCCAGGAACAGAGCTTTCCTTCAACATCATCAATCATAATAAGCCTCCTAGCCAATAGAGGAGTACTAGATGGAGACGAGGAGGGAGACGAGGCCTCACAAGGTGGTAATGCAGAAAGGAAAGAGTCCCGAACAGAGGAAACAGGGGAACTGGCTTTCGGAACATTTAATACTGTAGCTACTGTAGCAAATGTAATCGGATCGTCAAATAACGGGTTGGAAAATACTGTAGCTACTGTAGCAAGTGTAATCGGATCGTCAAATAACGGGTCAGAAATACTGTAGCTACTGTAGCTACTGTAGCAAGTGTAAACGGATCGTCAAAATAACGGGTCAAAAATACTGTAGCATATTCAGATGAATTGGTAGAGGAGATCAATCCGTTAACAGCAAGAGAAATGGCCAATGAACGATGAGATTGCTGAACATTTGATTGAGGGAGGAGCTTAACCGAACCTTCCTTTCCATGCCAAGTAGGAAGGGAATCAAGTTGAAACCAGATCACATCTTCAAAACAGATAGCACCAGAAACCTCCATGGAACAAGCACCTAAAATCCGTAGCTTTGATGCAATCTTTAACTTTGATTCAAAAGGAGCTATGCAAGTGGGATATTGAGAAGAGACTAATAAGTAAACTTTCGTATCTTTTGCAAGATCAATACGCCCCCGACTGAACCAAGAAGATAGATTAAGCATTAGGAATGTAAGGAGGAGTTACCCCTGGAGTGGCTAGAGCTCCCAGACCTCTGTTTTCCCTTCTTCTTCTTGCCCTGTTTTCTATCCACTTCGTCAACCATGATGAGTTTCCTTGCAAGCAACGGTGTGCATGAGGGGGATGAAAGAGGAGAAGTGTCCTCGCAGCCAATAGTGGAGGAGACCTCCAAAGAGCATGAGGAGCCTACCGCATTAGGTGCAGCAGAGATCCCCATCTGATCTTTTGATTCCAAAGAGAGATCAGCAGGATCCGATGAAACCACATTTGGAGCACAATCAGAATAAGAGGTTGATCTCTTAAGAGACGGCAAGGCCGCATGACTCAATGGATCAACCTTAGGAGCAAAATCGGAACCCTCAGGACAGCGAAGGAGACCAGATCGATTCCCAACAGGAGAAGCAGAGGAAATGGCGATCGGAATAACAAAGGCATTCGGATCGTCAGATGCAAACGGATCACCAGCTCCTGTACCACTCGGGTCGACAGCGGCTGCAATCTGGTCGACAACGGCTGCTATCGGATCGTCTGCCGCATGGTTAGAATTCTCAGCCTGAGACATAGAAACAGAGACGTGCTTAGCCTTGGACGAGAGTGGAGGATTGCCCGGCTTTGCTTTACGGTTAGAATTCACAGTCTTCCATTCCCCATCACGTAGCGGAGACGCAATTGGATGAGCAGGTTTAGGAATCCAAACCTGATGACCAGCTTTCTTGCAATTAGAAGATAGGTGCCCGAACACCTTACAAATAGAGCACCTCTTTGGGATCCAGTTGTAAGCAATTTGGATTCCAGCAACACTCCCATCCTCCAATTCGATATCGAAAGCGTCCGGGAGAGAGTCGTTTATATCAATCTCAATACAAATTCTGGCATAGCTTAGTCTCCTTAGAGAGGTTGTCAATTTGTCAGCATGCAGTGGCTTCCCGACCATGCTTGCAATGTAACTAAGGCCGTCTTCAGTCCAAAACTCCAGAGGGACGTTGTAGAAGTGAGCCCAGATCGGGACTTTCCTGCAGCCCTCCTTTGAAAGATTCATGCATGAGGACCATCTCTTTAAGAAGATGGGTCTCCCCCCAAAGTGCCAAGGACCGCCCTCCAGAGCTTTATCAAGGCTACCCGAGTCAGGGAAATTGAAGAAAAAGAAACCGTTGTCGTTACTTAGAACATTTAGCAACCCGAACTTGCCCCAGTGCTTCATAGCGGACGCTTGAACCAGAGAGAAAGGGAGTTTGTCCAAGAAAAACCCCACCATGGTGTTCTTCCAGATAGAAGTCCCTTGCAGTGCCACGGAAGAGGGAAGTTTAATAGTAACTTTGCCCTCAGTCGTAATAATCTCCGGTTTGATGAATTTGAGCTGCATAGAAGATGGAGACTCTTTAAGAAGAGATGCCCAGTCGGGCGGATGCTTGCCCTTTGCCTTATTTAGATCACAGGAGACGCCATGAGGAACAGAGGAATTTGGAGAAAGCAGCGGCGGGGTTGAACAGCCGGACGGAGGCTTGCTTACATGATCAACAGCTGCGCTGGGAGGGGTAGAGATGGCTTTCAATCGTTCCACGTCAGCAGTACATGCAGATTTATTTGAAGGAGCCAAGAGCGGCGGGAAATTTGATGAAGAGATTTGAAATCCAGAAGAAGCCGGCAAAAGTCCTGAGTCGGGTACCAAGGAGGCGTCATCCGTAGAACAGGAACCAACGGGTAATCCAGTGGTAATGCCACGGACCGGGTAATCGGGAGTGGACGCCAGCTTCTGAGAGCTCCGTGGAAGACGAAGGCAGATGTTGGACAACGGATCATGCCCCAGGCCAATCTGAAGTCTGGAGGAACAAGTAGGAGCAGACGGAGATGCCGCAGCTACTCCAGCCTGTGATATACCATCGTTAAGGTCCCCAGGTACAACAGGGGCATCAGGATCAACCTCGCCCCAAGTTTTCCCAGCCTCCGTCACATGACTAGAAACAGTCGGACTCAGGGCAGCAGAATTACGAGCCATACGTGAAGAAGATTTCGAGGTTGTAAAGGCCGTATGAGACGCAGACCGACCAGAACCTCCCGCCAAGCTTCCAGGAACAGAGCTTTGGGAAGAATCTAAGGATGGGATAGAGATGGATGAGGAATCCAAAGAGACCTTATCCAGAACTATACCACCTGAGCCATCCATAGGAGCATGGAGACGAGGAGGCTCATCACCACACACGGAATCATCCATAGAACCAGATCAACAAACAAGATTAATAAACAAGCTTAACAAACAGGATTGAGAGTCTTCCATAGGAACAGCCAAGTAACCAGAATAACAAACACGATCGGAGGAACAGAGCAAGAGACTCTCTCTCTAGAACCCCAGAGCTTCTCTCTCTAGAACCCCAGAGCAAGAGCTCTCTCTCTCTCTCTCTAGAACCCAGAGCAAGAGACTCTCTCTCTAGAACCCCAGAGCTTCCAGCGGTTAAGCTCCTCCCTCAATCAAATGTTCAGCAATCTCATCGTTCATTGGCCATTTCTCTTGCTGTTAATGGATTGATCTCCTCTACCAATTCATATGAATATGCTACAGTATTTTACAACCCGTTATTTGACGATCCGATTACATTTGCTACAGTAGCTACAGTAGCTACAGTATTTTCCAACCCGTTATTTGACGATCCGATTACCTTTGCTACAGTAGCTACAGTAGCTACAGTATTTTCCGACCCGTTATTTGACGATCCGATTACTTTTGCTACAGTGCTACAGTAGCTACAGTAGTCGGGGATTCGTTTGGACTTGACGATCCGACTGGTGATGGAGCTAGTGACCCGTTAGCTTCTAATGACGATCCGACTGCTACAGGAACTTGTGATCCGAATTTTGACGATCCGAATGTATTGACTGTTCCGAAAGCCAGTTCCCCTGTTTCCTCTGTTCGGGACTCTTTCCTTTCTGCATTGCCACCTTGTGAGGCCTCGTCCCCCTCCTCGTCTCCATCTAGCACTCCTCTATTGGCTAGGAGGCTTATTATGATTGATGAAGTTGAAGGAAAGCTAGGCAGGAAGAAGAAGGATAAGAAGAAGATTCATTGCTCTGGTAACTCCAGAGGGAAGCTCTACAAGAATTCCAAATGATTAAGATTGCTTCATGGAATATACGGGGTCTAAATGATCCCTCAAAGCACTCGGAGATCCGTCACTTTGTTCATTCCCAGAATCTCTCCTGTATCGGCCTTCTTGAGACAAAGATCAAGGAATGTAATAAAGAGAAATTTCAATCCTACTTGATCAAAGGCTGGAACTGTGTTAACAGCTACGATGGTGATAACTCCGGAAGGATTTGGATTTGGTGGAACCCAAAAATCCTTCATGCTGAGGTTGTTTCCATGCATGATCAGATCATTCACCTCTCTATTACTATTCGGGATAGTGGTGTTAAATTCATTGCCTCTTTTGCTTATGGAGCTTCTGATGCTACGTCCAGGAAGCAGCTTTGGGCCATTTTGAATAACCAATCAAAGTCTTTCTCTCATCTGCCATGGATTATTCTGGGGGATTTTAATGCAATCCGGTATAGGCATGAAAGGAAAGGAGGGAGTTGCGATTGGCCCAGCTTTATGAATGATCTAAATGATGTACTATTTGAAGCCGGTTTGGATGATCTGAGATTTGGAGGCCCTCTTTTCACTTGGCACAACTCTAGAGTGAACGGGCACATCTTGCGGAAGCTTGACAGAGCTCTTGTCAACCATTTGTGGATTCGTTCCTTTGCACAATCTTTTGCTGAGTTCCATCCCTTTGGACTGTCTGATCACTCGCCGATTGTGGTTAAGCTTGGTATTTCTCTTCCACGGATCAAATCTCCGTTTAAATTCTTCAATTTCTGGAGTGAATTTGAAGAATTTTTCCCTTTGGTTGAGAAGATTTGGGACTCCCAGGTTAGTGGTCATGCCATGTTCAAACTTTATAGCAAGCTTAAACTCGTCAAATCTGCCTTGAGAGATCTTAGTAGGCGCAAGAACGCTCTTATCAACGGGGACCTTGCTCATCTTCGTTCCGAGCTTGCTGGTTTGCAATCCTCCATCGCGGCAGGCAACAACGGAACTGATAACCTGGAGAAGGAAATTGCTTGTGCTAATCAGCTCCATCTAGCTTGCAAAGGGAAGGAGAGCTATGCTAGACAGCGAAGTAGGATCCAATGGCTGAAAGAGGGGGACCAATGCTCAGCCTTCTTCTTCAATTCTGTTAAGGGCCGAGTCAATGTAAACAAGATAAATTGTATCCAAAAGGACAATGGCGATTGGATCCGGGAGAAGAACCAGATTGCCCAAGAAGTTGTCAATTTCTTCAGCCAGCTCCTTGGTTCGAACAGTAGCACTGGATGGTGCGGTAGAGATGAGCTCACTGGGTATGTTGACTGTGTTTTATCCCCTGAGCAATCAAGGTATTTATGTTGTGAATTTACGGAGGATGATATCAAAGATGCTCTGTTCAGCCTTCACCCAAACAAAGCTCCAGGACCGGATGGGTTTAATGCCTTCTTTTTCCAGAAAGCTTGGCACATTGTTGGATCTGACTTCACTACAGCTATCAAGGAGTTTTTCTCAAATGGTCTTCTTCTCAAGGAGGTCAATTGCACGATTATTGCTCTTATTCCTAAGATCCCAAATGCTTCAAGACTGAAGGACTTCAGGCCGATATCCTGTTGCAATACTGTGTATAAATGCATCTCTAAGCTTCTTGCCAATCGGCTGAAGCACGTCCTGCCTTCTTTTATTAACGATGCTCAGACTGCTTTTGTCAAAGGTAGGCACATTGGAGATAATATTTTGTTAGCTCAGGAGCTGGTGCGAGGTTACCACCTTCCCTCCTCCTCTTCGAACTGTGCCCTAAAGATTGATCTAATGAAGGCCTTTGATTCTGTTAGATGGGACTTCCTGTGGGTTTCCCTCCAGCTTCTTGGATTTCCTCCTGTCTTCATTAAATGGATTCGCTCCTGCGTCTCTTCTGCAAAGTTCTCTGTGGCTATTAATGGTGAACTTCACGGCTTCTTTGATGGGAAAAAAGGCCTTCGTCAAGGGGACCCTATATCTCCTTATTTATTTGTCATTTGCATGGATATTTTTTTCTCGGATCCTTGACCGGAAAATCCAAGCTTCCTCCTCTTTCAAGTTTCACTGAAGGTGTCGGAAATCCAAATTATCTCATTTATGCTTTGCGGATGATTTGATGGTTTTCTGCCGGGGTGAGCTGAATTCTATTAAGGTGATCAAAGAAGCTCTTGATACCTTCTCTTCTCTATCTGGCCTTGCTCCAAACTTGTCCAAATGCTCTGTGTTCATCTCCGGTGCTTCGGTTCAGGTGCAGCAGGACATTGCATCTTTTTTGGGTGTTTCTATTGGCTCTCTCCCAATTAAATACCTGGTGTTCCTCTCATCTCCACCAGGCTCAAAGCTTCTGACTGTCAAGCCTTAGTTGATCGCATTCTGGGGAGGATTAAGGTTTGGACTAATCGCTTTCTATCATATGCAGGCAGATTACAGCTTATTCAATCTGTTCTATTTAGCATCCAGTCTTACTGGAGTGCCCATTTTATCCTTCCTGCAAAGGTCACCAAAGAGATTGAAAGTATCCTCTCGGCTTTTCTTTGGAATGGTGTTTCTTTAAACCGTCATGGAGCCAAAGTCTCTTGGGCTGATTTATCTACTTTTTTTTTTTTTTTGAAAGGTAAATGTGTGAGATGTATTAATAAGAAGGTGAAAGTTATAAGTACAGGTACTCGGGGCATACCCCGGATCAAAATATGGGAAGAAAACCCCCATTTGGATTACATCCACCAAGGGTTACGCAGCAAGCAAATGGAAGAGAATACCCACAGTAATGGTAACCCAACCCACAAAGAAACCAAGCAACTAACAAAGGAGCTCAAAACGAGTGAAAGACAAGATCAATCCAGTAGGGAAGCGGGTAGCTGCCACCTATCTAGCAGCTGTAGATTAGTAGCATTCCTGGGAAACTTTTCTCCCTCAAGCTTTAGCCTAACTGATTCAATGATCTTGGTAACGATGCCGATCTCATTAAGAGGCAACCGCCCATGCATGCGAGAGTTCCTTTCATTCCAAATGTAATAGACAGAAGCTCCCAAAGCCAGCCTGCTAAGAGAGGATTGAAGATTTGCACCATTAATGTTTCTGCTGAGCCACGGCCTCAGACGCTCCCAAGAAGAAGGGTAATGATATAGATTACATTTGCCAGCTATGGACTGCCAAACCCGAAAGGAGAAGGGGCAACTAAAAAATAGATGACCATGGTCCTCAATTCGATCTTGGCATAATGAGCAAGTCATATGACTGAGAATACCAAATGATACCAGGCGGTCCTGAGTAGAAAGTCTACCTCTAATAGCTAGCCATAAAATAAAGGAGTGCCTCGGGATATGATGCTTAAACCAAAGTAAGTGAGCCCAATCAACACAGAGGGAAGGAGATCGGAGGATATTCCAAACCTTTTTAATGGAGAAAACGGAAGATCCATCCCATAATACCAAAGTAAGTGAGCCCAATCAACCCTATCAGGGCTGATTTATCTACTCCGAAGGATGAAGGTGGGCTGGGGATTAAGAAGGTTCGGGACTGGAATGCTGCCTCCCTGTCTAGACTCATTTGGTTATTATGTCAACCAAGTCCTACCTCCTTATGGGCTGCATGGGTGAAGTTAAATCTGCTGCACAAGGAACAATTCTGGGTGGCAAAGGTTCCATGGAGCTGCTCTTGGACTTGGAGGAAAATCCTCAAGATGCGGGGAAGAGTGAGAGTTTCATCTCTGTTGACGTGGGGAATGGCGATAATTCCTCCCTATGGTTTGACTCTTGGAGACCCCAGGGTCCTATATGTTCCTCTCCCCACGCTAGAGTTATTACTGACTCGGGTCTTTCCGTTGATGCAAAGGTTAGTGCTATTATCTCTTCTGGAACCTGGAGGTGGCCTGCTGCGAATTCTATTGATTTGGTCACTCTGAAAGGCGAATCCTGTTCACTTCCTCCTCCTGATTGCAGTCGTCAGGATAAGATTTTATGGGATGGGTCTCCCGGATTCTCTATAAAAAGAGTTTGGAATTCTCTCCGGACTCCTTCCCAGCGGGTCTACTGGGCTCATTTGGTTTGGTTTAAGCTTCATGTTCCTAGGCACTCTTTCATCTTATGGTTAGCTATTAAAGGTAGACTCACTACTCAGGATCGTCTGCTATCTTTTGGCATTCTCGGTCACATGACTTGCTCCCTATGTCAAGGTCATTCTGAGGACCATGGTCATCTGTTTTTTAGCTGCCCCTTTTCTGCTCGGGTTTGGCAGTCCATTGCGTCTATATGTGGTCTAGCGCACTATCCTTCTACTTGGGAGAGACTGAAGCCGTGGATTAGTAGGAAACTCAAAGGGTCTTCTCTCCTATCCTGTGTCAGCAGACTTGCCTTTGGAGCTACTGTGTATTTCATTTGGAATGAAAGGAACTATCGCATGCATGGGCGACCTCCTCTCACCGAAAAAGGTATTGTTATAAAGATTATGGATTCGTCAGGCTAAAGCTGGAAGGTGCAAAGTTCCCCAGGAATACTGCAAATCTCCAATTGATGGATAGGTGGCAGTTATCCCCTTCTCTCCTGTGCTGATCTCTTTTCGGTGCTCATCTACTGAGTTATTTTGTTAGGTTCTGGATGTAATCCGGGCTGATTTACTTTTGAGGTGTTTACCTCTTGCTGGACGTATTCCTTTGGTTTTTTTTGAGGTCTGACTTTCTTTTGAGGTCTACCTCTCTTCGGGTTTTGTCCCGATCTTATGTACCAATTATAGCTAATCAATACAATTCACCCCATTTAACTTTCAAAAAAAAAAAAAAGTGAGCCATTTTCTACTAACATCTTCTTTCTTGCAGCTCTGAACATGTCAAAAAAACAAGAAACCAGTGGTAGTGGTGGTGAGGAATCAAATAGGGATGACCGTTTGTTGTTACAAGCTTTAAGACAACAAATGGAGAGAAATAATTTTGTGATGACCACCTTGGTAGATAGAATTGAAAGGTTGGAAGTAAAGGGTAGAGAGGAAGTTAGGGATAATGAGAATGATTGGGGACATGAGTATGATGAAGAAGGGAATGAATTCAACCTCCACAGTCCAAGAGGTAGGGGGTTTCGGCCACCTAAGGGTAGAGGATTTGGTGGAAGAAGGGGAGGTAGAAATTATAGGAATTGGGACTATGGAATTGGGGAAGGAGCTGAAGAGAGAGTTGATTCAAATGTGGGTAGCATTAAGATGAAGATACCCTCTTTTCATGGAAAGGAAAATCCAGATTTGTACTTGGAATGGGAAAGGCAAGTGGAGCTCATTTTTGAATGCCACAATTACTCGGAAGAAAAGAAAGTAAAGCTTGCAGCTGTGGAGTTCAAGGATTATGCAATCATATGGTGGGATCAAATGTTGATTAAAAGGAGAAATCTTGGCCTTAGAACCATTACCACTTGGGAAGCCATGAAAGAAGTCATGAGGGAAAGATTTGTTCCTCAACACTATTTCAAGGAGCTTCATCAAAGGTTGCAAAGGATGTCACAAGGAGGCAGAAGTGTAGAAGAATTTTTCAAGGCCATGGAGATGGCATTGGCAAGAACTCAATTGGAGGAACCTATGGAAGCCACCATGGCAAGGTTCTTGGCTGGTTTGAACATGGAGATAGCTCATGTGGTGGAATTACATTCCTACCATACCTTAACCGAAATGATGCACATTGCCATTAAGGTTGAAAGACAATTGAAAATGAAAAGAACCATGAAGAATGGAGGTGGGCTGAATTTCTCAAAAAGTCCATGGAAGCGAGCTTTGGTAGGAGTGAGAAGGAGTTGCCGAAACAGAAAAAGGAGGAATGGAAGGGAAAAGAAGAGTGGAAAGGGAAAGGAAAATAAAAGAGGAAGACATAAAAAAAAAAGAAGGTCCTACTAGAGCTAGAGAAGTGAAATGCTTCAAGTGTTTGGGGCATGGACATTATGCCAATCAATGTCCGAACCAAAGAGTGATGTTTATAAGAGAAGATGGAGGTCTAGAGAGTGGAGATGAGGATGAAGAAGAGGCCACACCAAATCTGGCCGAAAATGGTGAAGAAGAGGAGTTGGAGATGGGAGAGCAAGACCCTATGGTTGGGTTGACATATGCTATGGTAACCATGAGAGCTTTAAGTGCACAAGTAAGTTTGGAAGATGGTGATGCAATACAAAGGGAAAACATTTTCCATACAAGATGTGCCGTGAGCAATAAACTATGTAGCATGATCATTGACAGTGGAAGTTGTTGCAATGTGGTGAGCTCTCATCTTGTAAAAAAATTGGGGTTGGTGTGTAAGAAGCATCCAAAGCCGTATGGACTTCAATGGTTGAATGAATGCAATAAATTGAAAGTAACCAAACAAGCTGTAGTTCCATTCACCATAGGGCAGTATGAGGATGAGGTTTTGTGTGATGTTGTGCCTATGGTAGCTACTCACATATTGTTGGGGCGTCCTTGGCAATATGATAGGAGTGTAACTCATGATGGAAATCAAATTAGCCTCATGGAACATCAGGGGTCTAAACGATCCCTCAAAGCAGTCGGAAGTTAAAAATCTTGTACATACTCAAAAAATCTCCTGTATAGCTCTCCTTGAGACCAAGATCAATCCAAGCAATAAAGAGAAGTTCCAGACGTCCCTGTTTACGGGATGGGATTGCATTAACTTTTATGATGGGAATTGCTCGGGCAGAATTTGGATCTGGTGGGACCCTAAAAAGCTCCTAGCAACTGTTATCTCCAAGCTTGATCAAATTATTCATCTGTCTCTCACTGTCATTAGCTCTGGAGAGCGTTTTGCCGCTTCTTTTGTCTACGGCTCAAATGATCTGGTGGCTCGCCGTCGGCTCTGGATGAACTTGATTGATCATGCTGCCTCCTTCTCCCATCTGCCGTGGCTTCTTATGGGAGACTTCAATGCAATCCGCTTCAGGCAAGAAAGAAAAGGAGGTAGTTCTCAATGGCCGAGTCATATGGATGATTTCAATAACGCTCTGTTTGATGCCGGTTTGGACGACCTTCGCTTCAGTGGATTTCTCTTCACTTGGCATAACTCAAGAGCTATTGGCCACATCATGTGCAAGCTTGATAGGGCTCTTGTGAATCCTCTATGGCTCAACCTCTTCCACCACTCGAGTGCTAAATTTCTTCCTTTTGGTCTCTCTGACCATTCGCCGGCAGTTGTGGATCTTGGTCTGTGTATTCCTCTATTCAAACCCCCCTTTAAATTCTTCAACTTCTGGTCTGAGTTTGACGAATTCCTCCCGTTAGTTGAAAGAATTTGGAACACCCCGGTGGCTGGTCACTCCATGTTCAAAGTCTACAGAAAATTGAAGTTATTAAAATTTGCTCTCAAGGATCTGTGTAAGACAAAGAATGACCTTATCAATGGTGATCTCTCCTCTCTCCGCACCGAGCTCGATGACCTCCAATCGTCTATTGCTGGTGGTTCAAATGTCAGTGATTTGCTGGATAAGGAGCTTGACTGTGCTAAAAGGTTGGCCACTGCCTATAAGGGGAGGGAGAGCTACGCCAAACAGAGAAGCAGAATTCAATGGCTTAAAGAAGGTGACAAGAACTCTGCCTTTTTCTTCAACTCGGTTAAAGGGAGACATAACACCAACAAAATCCTCTGTATCCAGAATCAAAATGGTGAATGGATTAGAGAGAAGGATCGGATTGCTCATGAAATCGTCTGCTTCTACAAGCAACTCCTCGGCATGGATTCTGGCACAGCATATGACGGATCCGACCTGCTCGGTCTCTTCCTTGATCCGGTTCTTTCCCCGGATCAGGTTAGCAAGTTAAGCAACGGTATCACTGAGGATGAAATTAAAGAGGCTTTCTTTCAGCTGCACCCTAATAAAGCTCCGGGTCCGGATGGCTACAATGCTTATTTCTTCCAGCACACTTGGCCTATCGTGGGAGCTGATATCTCTATGGCTATTAGGGACTTTTTCTCCACAGCTGAGCTACTCAAGGAAGCAAATTGCACGACTGTTGTGCTTATCCCCAAAGTCCCGAATGCAGCAAATCTTAAGGATTTCAGACCGATCTCCTGCTGCAATACAATCTATAAATGTATTGCAAAGCTCCTTGCTAACCGATTGAAGGCTGTCCTCCGTCTTTTATCAATGAGGCCCAGTCTGCGTTTGTTCAGGGACGGCACATCGGAGACAACATTCTCATGGCTCAGGAGCTAATTCGGGGTTACCATCTTTCCACCTCCTCTCCAAATTGTGTTCTCAAAATTGATATAATGAAAGCATTTGATTCTGTGCGTTGGGCCTTTCTTTGGGATTCTCTTCGTCGGCTTGGCTTCCCTCCCATTTTCATCGGCTGGATCAAAGCCTGTGTCACTTCAGCCAGATATTCTATTGCTATCAATGGCGAACTCAATGGTTTCTTTGAAGGGAAAAAAGGACTTCGTCAAGGTGATCCCATCTCACCCTACTTATTTATAATCTGCATGGAAGTTTTCTCCCGGATCCTAGATCAAAAAATCCGTGCTTCCCAAACTTTCAAATTCCACTTGAGATGTCGGGAATCCAGAATTTCTCATTTATGTTTTGCTGATGATCTTCTGGTTTTCTGCCGCGGTGACCTGAACTCCATTAGAGTTGTGAAGGATGCTCTGGATACCTTCTCCTCCCTCTCTGGTTTAGTCCCAAATAATGCCAAAAGTTCGATCTTTCTCTCAGGTGTGCCGGATGATTCTCATCACGATCTTGTTAACTTCATCGGCTTCAAGCTTGGCTCCTTTCCCATTAGATATCTGGGAGTTCCTTTGATCTCCTCGAAGCTTAGAGCTCTTGATTGCCATGCTTTGGTTGATCGCATTCTGAAAAGGATCAAGATCTGGACAAACCGTTTTCTCTCCTATGCTGGAAGGTTACAACTCATTCAATCTGTTTTATTCAGTATCCAGTCTTTTTGGAGTTCCCACTTTATTCTCCCTGTCAAGGTTCTCAATGACATTGAAGGGATTCTGTCGGCTTTCTTATGGAAGGGATGTTCTTTGAATCGCAATGGTGCTAAAGTGGCCTGGTCGGACATCTCTTGCCCGAAAGAGGAAGGGGGTTTGGGGATCAAAAAAATGAGAGATTGGAACTATGCCTCCATGACCCGCTATATCTGGTTATTATGCCAGCCCTGCTCTAAATCTTTGTGGGCGGTGTGGGTAAAGAAGAATCTGCTTCACAAAGATCACTTTTGGGTTGCTAAAGTTCCATGGAATTGCTCTTGGACTTGGAGGAAAATTCTTAAGCTTCGGGATAGAGTGAAGGCCTTTATCACTGTCAAAGTGGGGAATGGAGCCTCTACTTCCCTTTGGTTTGATTCTTGGAGAAGTCTTGGACCTATATGCACTTCCTCAAATGCTAGAGTTATTTCTGACTCTGGTCTCAACAAAGATGCAAAGGTCAGTGACATCCTCTCCTCTGGCCAATGGAGATGGCCTGCTGCAAACTCTATTATGCTCATTGACTTAAAGGATGAGACTAGATCCCTTCCTTCACCCGACTGCAGTCATCCAGATCAGCTTCTTTGGGATGGTTCCACCGCTTTCTCCATTAAAAGAGTTTGGAACAGTATCCGTGCTCATGGCAGGCGTGTTGACTGGACTCATCTTCTTTGGTTTAAGCACCACGTTCCGAGGCACTCCTTCATTTTATGGCTAGCGTTCCGTGGTAGGCTATCTACTCATGATCGTCTTAGCTCCTTTGGTATCCACTGTCACTTAACCTGTTATCTTTGCCAAGAACAATCAGAGGATCATTGCCATCTATTTTTCAGCTGCCCTTTCTCTTTCCGGATCTGGTCTTTTATTGCGACTATGTGTGACCTTGAGCATTTTCCTTCTTCATGGGAGCTCTTGAGACCGTGGCTCTGCAAAAACATCAAAGGCTCTTCCCTTCATTCCATTATCTGCAGACTGGCTTTAGGTGCTTCGCTATATCTCATTTGGTCTGAAAGGAACTCTCGCAAGCATGGTCAGCGACCTCTTAATGAAGTGGGTATTATTACAAAAATTTTGGAGTCCGTAAGGGCGAGTCTGGATGGCGCTACTTTCCCCAAGAAGAAGAAGGCTCATCTCACTTTGATTGCAAGGTGGCAGCTCCCTTCCTCTATTTTGCGTTGACGACTTCGATTGGGCCATTGGATTATATTCCTTCTGCTTACAATGTAATTATATTATCATCTGATCGCCCTTGTGTCTGGAGATAATTCTCCTGTTGGCGGTTGTTTGCCCCTTGTTTTCCTCTTTTTCGGGGATGCCCCGAGCTATTGTACATCACTTGCCTCCTTTTAGTAATATAATTAACACTTTCACCTTTCAAAAAAAAAAAAAAAGTAACTCATGATGGAAAGAAGAATAAGTATACCTTGGTAAAGAATGGCCGAACATACACTCTAAATCCTTTGAGTCCTATTCAAGCACATGAAGATCAAGTGAGGATAATGAGAGCATTAGAGGGAAAATCAGTTGAGGAAAAGAGTGATTTAAAAAAAGATGAGGGAAAGGAGAAGAAAGAAAAGAGTGGAGAAAAAAAAAGAGAGACAAAGAGAAAAATAAGAGGGCAAAAGAAAAAGGAGAGCAATCTGGTTCTAAAGAAAAAGAAGAGGGAAAAACGTCATTGTTTGTAATAAAAAAAAAGAAATGAGAGAAGCTTTGCTTGACATGAGGCCCTTATACCTTCTTATGTATAAGGAAACCTTATTTTCTCTCCCCAAGGTTATCACTAGCCCTATCCAAGTGGGACTCGATGCTGAGTGTAAGCTGCATTCCTCCTGGGCGTCTAAGGTTCAAGAGTTACCGGCAGTTATGGATCTCAAATACATTAAGCCATTGATTTCGGACATTGAGGGCAATGTTAGGATTAAGCTCCCTCCCTCTGTGGCTTGTAAGGGAGCTTCTATCTGGCAAAATACCATTGTTGGATTCTTCCTTGACAAGCTGCCTTTCTCCTTGGTTCAATCGTGTGCTCAGAGGCATTGGGGGAAGTCTGGGCTTTTGGATGTTCTGTGTAATGGAAATGGATTCTTCTTTTTCAAATTCTCTGATCCAGTTAGAGTTTCTGATGCTTTGGAAGGGGGTCCTTGGTATTTTGGAGGCAGGCCAATATTCCTTAAGCGCTGGTCTCCGTGTATGAATCTATCCATGGAGGGCTGTAAGAAAGTTCCTATTTGGGCTCACTTCTATAATGTTCCGTTGGAGTATTGGACGGAGGAAGGCCTCAGTCACATTGCTAGCATGGTTGGGAAACCCCTACATGCAGATAAGATGACATCCTCTCTAAGGCGTTTAAACTATGCCCGTATATGTATTGAGATTGACATTGATGCTTCCCTCCCCAAGGCATTTGACTTAGAATTGGAAGACGGTAGTATTTCTGGGATCCAAATTGAGTATAATTGGGTTCCAAAGAGGTGCTCTGTTTGTAAGAAATTTGGCCACCTTCCATCTAACTGCAAGAAGGTTAGTCATCAAGTATGGATTCCCAAATCTTCTCATCTTAACTCCAAATCTGTTTCAGATGGTGATTGGCAGCTTGTGGAAAACCATCGTAAGGAGGTTCCGATTTTGAATTCCTCTCCTCCCAAGGCACAGATTGCAAATCCTTCAACGGCTCAGATTGCAAATCCTTCAAAGTTCTCTGTGGGTGATATTCCGAATCTTCAGGATTCGTCTGGAACTGAGGAACTGGTCTCCTCTGCTTCTCTGCCAGTCCATGGCTCTCTCAATATTCAGAAGTCTTCCAGAGGTTTCCTCCCGAGCTCTATCATTCCGACAACTGTTTCTTCTGGCTCCGAAGTTGGACGATGCACCTCCTCCAATGCCTTTGCTCTTCTTCAAGTGATGGATGATGGTCATGCTGAGCGGAAGGAAAATTCTTCGGGTTCTCAGCTTGCTATTGCGGTAGGCTCCACCTGCTCTTTGGAGGACTCCTCCTCTCATGGCTGTAAGGACTCTTCTCCTCTTTCGTCCCCTTCTAGCACTCCGCTTCTTGCAAGGAAACTCATCATGGTTGACGAAGTGGAAAGAAAGCAGGGCAGGAAGAAGAAGGATAAGAAGAAGACAGGGAGCTGTAGTCACTCCAGGGGGAACTCCTCCTTGTCTCCAAATGTTTAAACTAGCCTCTTGTTTCAGCCGGGGTCTTAATGATCCTGCTATAGATACAGAAGTTTGCTTCTTGGCTTCTTCTCAATATCTCTTGTGTATCGCTCCTTTTGAATCAAATATTAAAGCTTGCAACAATGATGAGGTCTTTATGAGCTTGTTTCATGGATGTTTCTGTGCTATCCTCCTTGATGGTATGCTTTGGTTTCAGTTATGGAAGCAGATGCTCAATGATCAGCAACCTCTGTTTTCAATGGCCTTCTCTCAATCATTCGGATCGTCAAATGCTGCTACTGTTGACCCGTTTGCATTTGACGATCCGTTAGTGGCATTTGACGATCCGATTGTAAATTTCGACGATCCGCTTTCAGCTTCTGACGATCCGATAGCGGCATTTGACGATCCGAATTCAGATTTTGACGATCCGACGGCTGTTTTGCCGATCCGTCAGCTTCCTGGATGTCCCGATGGCTTGTTCCAGAGGAATCTCTCCTTTAACCCAAATGATTAAGCTAGGCTCTTGGAATATTCGGGGTCTTAATGATCCATCTAAGCATTCGGAAATTCGCCATTTTGTGCACTCTCAAAAGCTCTCTTGTTTAGCTCTGCTTGAGACTAAGATTAAGCCTAGTAGCAAGGAGAAATTCGAACAGAGTATGATTAAGGGCTGGAATAGCATCAATCTGTATGATGGGGATAGCTCTGGTAGAATTTGGGTCTGGTGGGATCCTAAAATGATTCATGCTAGTGTTGTTTCCAAAAATGACCAGATCTTCCATCTCACTATCACAATTCTTTCTTCTAATGCTCAGTTTATTGCCTCATTTGCTTATGGTTCTAATGAAGCTACGGCAAGAAGACAGTTATGGAATAATCTGAGAGATCATGCTATCTCCTTCGCTCAGCGCCCTTGGATTGTAATGGGGGACTTCAATGCCATTCGCTTCCGTCATGAAAGGAAGGGTGGTTCTTCTGAGTGGCCCTGCATCATGGATGAGTTTAATAACTCTCTGTTTGAAGCTGGCCTGGATGATCTTCGCTACGGCGGGTGTTTCTTCACCTGGCATAATTCCAGATTGACTGGGCACATTCTTAGGAAGCTGGATCGAGCACTTGTTAATCCTCCATGGTTCAACTCCTTCCCTCAATCTACTGCTGAATTCCTACCTTATGGACTCTCAGATCACTCCCCGGCAGTTGTTGATCTTGGAATGAAGTTCCGGCTATTCAAATCACCCTTCAAATTTTTCAACTTTTGGTCTGAATTCGACGAATTTCTCCCATTAATTGAGGATATCTGGAGCACTCCTATTGCTGGATATGCAATGTTCAAAGTATACAAAAAACTTAAACTTGTTAAATCGGCATTGAAAGCGCTGAGCAAGACCAAGAATGAGTTGATTAATGGTGATCTTACTGCTCTTCGCAACGAGCTGGCTGTTCTTCAGTCTGCTGTTGCTGCTGGATCAAATGACCCTGACCTATTGATGAGGGAGATGGACTGTGCAAAGCGACTATCTCTTCTCACTAGGGGGAAAGAGAGCTATGTAAGGCAGCGAAGCCGAGTTCAATGGTTGAAAGAAGGTGATCGCAACACTGCTTTTTTCTTCAACTCTATTAAAGGTAGAAACAACGTGAACAAGATTCTCTGCATTCAAAATGAAAATGGGGATTGGATTCGGGAGAAGGATCAGATCTGTAATGAGGTGGTTCGATTCTATATGCATCTTCTTGGCAAGGACTGTGGATCCACTTATGATGGCAGCGGGATGATCAATTTCTTCAAGGACCGCACTCTTTCTCCAGATCAAATTTCTAACTTATGCGGCGATTTCTCGGATGATGTTATCAAAGCTACTTTCTTCGGACTTCATCCTAACAAAGCTCCTGGCCCTGACGGTTTCATCGCCTTTTTCTTCCATAAGACCTGGCATGTTGTTGGACCGGACATCACTGCGGCCATCAGGGAATTTTTTACTAATGGAGTTCTTCTCAAGGAAGCTAATTGCACTACAGTTGCTCTCATTCCTAAAGTTCCCAATGCCTCCAAATTAAAGGACTTCAGACCTATCTCTTGCTGCAATACGATCTACAAATGCATCTCCAAGCTCCTCGCTGATCGTCTGACAGAAGTCCTTCCATCTATTATATCTGAAGCTCAATCGGCTTTTGTGCATTCTAGGCATATCGGTGACAACATTTTGATGGCCCAGGAGCTTGTTCGAGGATATCATCTCTCATCAAGCAGCCCGAACTGTACTCTCAAAATTGATCTTATGAAGGCCTTCGATTCTGTGCGTTGGGACTTCCTGTGGGATTCTCTCCGCCTTCTTGGATTCCCTGCTATCTTCATTGGATGGATCAAGGCTTGTGTCTCTTCTGCCAAGTACTCAATTGCTATTAATGGGGAACTTCATGGTTTCTTTGAAGGGAAGAAAGGCCTCCGCCAAGGTGATCCGTTATCTCCATATTTATTTATCATTTGTATGGATGTCTTCTCTCGGATTCTTGAGCTGAAAATCAAATCCTCCACGTCTTTCAACTATCATTGGAGATGCCGGAAATCCAACTTAACCCACTTATGCTTTGCGGATGATTTACTGGTCTTTTGCCATGGGGATCTTAATTCCATCAATGTGGTTAAGGATGCTCTTGATACTTTCTCCTCTCTATCGGGTTTAACCCCTAATAGTTCTAAAAGCTCCATTTTTATCTCGGGTGTGACGGCTCCTTTGCATCATGAGATTGCGAATTTCATTGGTTACAATCTGGGCAAATTCCCTATCAGATATCTTGGGGTTCCTCTCATTTCCTCCAAACTTAAAGCTCTTGACTGCCATGCCTTGGTCGATCGTATTTTGAGGAGGATCAAGCTCTGGACCAATCGGTTCCTCTCCTATGCTGGGAGGTTACAACTTATTCATTCGGTTCTCTTCAGTATCCAGACTTTTTGGAGCTCCCATTTCATTCTTCCCGTCAAAGTCATCAAAGATATTGAAGGTATTCTATCGGCTTTCTTATGGAAAGGCTCTTCCTTGAACCGCCATGGTGCTAAAGTGGCCTGGTCCGATATCTCTTGCCCGAAAGTTGAAGGAGGGTTGGGAATTAAAAAGATTCGTGATTAAATGCTGCCTCCATGACCCGTTATATTTGGCTTCTTTGCCAGCCTTGCTCTAATTCTTTGTGGGCTGCTTGGGTCAAGAGGAACCTGCTTCATAAAGACCACTTCTGGGTGGCCAAAGTGCCTTGGAATTGCTCATGGACCTGGAGGAAAATTCTAAAGCTTAGAGATAGTGTGAAGGCTTTCATCTCTGTTAAAGTTGGGAATGGTGAAGATACCTCGCTTTGGTTTGATTCTTGGAGACCCCTTGGACCTATTTGTTCTTCCTCAAATGCTAGAGTTATATCTGATTCAGGTCTTGGGAAAGATGCTAAGGTCAGCGCCATCCTTTCAGTAGGGGGGTGGAGATGGCCGGTTGCAAACTCTGTGGAGCTGATTGCTTTGAAAGAGGCATCTTCATCTCATCCCCTCCCCGATTGCAGTCTTCAGGATAACACTCTTTGGGATGGTTCACCGATCTTCTCCATTAAAGGTGTATGGAATCGTATCCGGTCTTCTTCTCAGCGAGTGGATTGGGCTCATCTTGTCTGGTTTTCTCACCATGTGCCTAGGCATTCCTTCACTCTGTGGCTTGCTATTAGAGGTAGACTTTCCACCCAAGACCGACTTCTTTCATTCGGGATTCATAGTCAATCCTCTTGTTTACTGTGCCAAAGCCATTTAGAGGATCATAATCATCTGTTTTTCAACTGCCCATATTCCACCCGGATTTGGACCTCAATTGCTCTTATATGTGGCTTGGAGCACTACCCTTCTTCTTGGGAGCTTTTGAGACCTTGGCTCTCTAAAATCACCAAAGGATCATCTCTTCACTCCATTATCTGCAGATTGGCAGTGGGAGCCTCAGTCTACTTCATTTGGTATGAAAGGAATTCCCGCAAGCATGGGCAATTACATATTAATGAAGCAGGGATTATTTCAAAGATAAAGGAGTCGGTCAGAATGAGTTTGGATGGAGCTCAGATCCCGGAAACAAATCTTAATCGCCAGCTGATTTATCGTTGGCACCTCTCTCTCCCTCATTAGATTATTGCTGATGATTTACCTTCGTAGCTCATCTTATGAGTTCTGTTGTTAGGTTCTGGATGTAATCCGGTCTGATTACTTTTGAGGTCTCTACCTCTTGCTGGATGTATTCCTATCGTTTTCTTTTGAGGTCTGACTTTCTTTGAGGTCTCCACCTCTCCTCGGGCTTTGTCCCGATCTTTTACCTATTACAGCTAATCAATACAATTCACCCCTTTTAACTTTCAAAAAAAAAAAAGATGCTAAGGTCAGCGCCATCCTTTCAGTAGGGGGGTGGAGATGGCCGGTTGCAAACTCTGTGGAGCTGATTGCTTTGAAAGAGGCATCTTCATCTCATCCCCTCCCCGATTGCAGTCTTCAGGATAACACTCTTTGGGATGGTTCACCGATCTTCTCTTTTTTTTTTTTTTTTTTTTTTTTTTTTGAAAAGTGAAGGTGAATTATATTAATAAAGAAAGGAGGGAGAGAGAAATAAGTACAAACCCCAGGGCAACAACCCGGGAGAAAAAACAGCCAAAAGAAACGGACAATCACCATACGGTGAAGCAACTCCCAAGAGATCAACAGCTACAAAGCCAAAACAACATCACAAACCCACAAGCTCCCAAGGATTCATCGGAGCAGAGAAGCGGGGAGGTGCCAGATTTGAATCAAATGAAGATTTGGCGTATTAAGGGGAAACTCGGATCCCTCCAACTTATGCCTGATAGTGTCCATAATTTGACTGATGATTCTTTGCTCACTATGAAGAATACGACCATGCTTTCGAGAGTTCCTTTCCATCCATAAATAATAGATGGTAGCTCCCAAAGCAAGCCTCCTGATAATAGAAATGAGCGAAGTCCCTTTGAGAGTACCGCACAGCCTCGGCCATAGAGTCTCCCAAGCAGAGGGAAACTGCAAAAGATCACACCTACAAGCAATAGCAGACCAAACCCGACTGGAGAAAGAGCAGGCAAAGAAAAGATGATTGTGATCTTCCACATCTTCAAGACAAAAGAAACACTTCATGTTACTAATTAACCCAAAGGATAAGAGCCGGTCTTGTGAAGGGAGCCGTCCTCTTATAGCAAGCCATAGGATGAAAGAGTGCCTAGGAACATGATGCTTGAACCAAACCAAATGGGCCCAAGAAACCCGATGCGAAGGAGATCGTAAGACATTCCAAGCTTTTTTGATTGTGAAATCATTAGAGCCATCCCACATCACTCTGTCACTATGAGAACAGTTGGGCAAATCAAGAGATCTTGAATCTTCTTTTAGACTAATAAGCTCAGATGAATTAGCAGGAGGCCACATCCAATGGCCAGAAGAAATAATGTCACTAACCTTTGCATCAACAGTGAGACCCGAGTCAACAATAACTCTAGCATATGGGGAAAGTGCAGATAGGGCCTTGAGGTCTCCAGACATCAAACCACAGTGAAGTGCTGTCACCGTTCCCAACCTTCACTGAGATGAAAGGCTTGACTCTATCTCCGATCTTATGAAGCCTTCTCCAAGTCCAAGAGCAGTTCCAAGGGACTTTTGCAACCCAGAAATGCTCCTTATGCAGCAGATTCAGCTTAACCCAAGCAGCCCATAAGGAGGAAGAGCAAGGGTTACATAACAGCCATATATAGCGAGTCATGGAGGCAACATTCCAGTCTTTAATCTTCTTGATTCCCAACCCACCTTCCGCCTTTGGAGTAGAGATATCTGCCCATGCAACTCTAGCTCCACTACTCTTCAGGGACACCCCGCTCCATAGAAAAGCCGAGAGGATGCTTTCAATAGCCTTGGTGACTTTGGCTGGAAGAATGAAATGGGCGCACCAAAAGGACTGAATACTAAATAGAACAGATTGGATTAGCTGGACTCTACCTGCATAAGAGAGGAAGCGGTTTGTCCAGACTTTAATCCTCCCCAAGATTCGATCAACTAGAGCTTGGCAATCATTGGCACAGAGTTTGGTTGAGATGAGCGGGACCCCCAAATATCTTATGGGAAATGAACCAAGAGGAAATCCCAGATAATTCAAAATCTCTTGTTGCATAGGGCCTTTAACTCCCGATAAGAAAATAGAGCATTTGGCAGCATTAGGGGTAAGACCCGAGAGAGAGGAAAAGGTGTCGAGAGCATCCTTCACAACCATAATAGAGGGAAGATCACCATGGCAAAAGATCATCAAATCATCAGCAAAACAAAGATGAGAAATCTTAGATTTCCTACATCTCCAGTGATATGTAAAAGAAGGACACTCATGAATTTTGGAGGTCAAGATCCGAGAGAAGATATCCATGCAGATCACAAATAGGTAAGGCGAGATAGGGTCACCTTGACGGATGCCTTTCCTTCCTTCAAAAAAACCGTTGAGCTCTCCATTGATGGCCACAGAGAATTTAGCAGAAGAGACGCAGCTTCTGATCCAACCAATGAAAATGGAAGGGAAGCCCAGAAGCTTCAAAGAATCCCAAAGAAAGTCCCATCTAACTGAGTCGAAAGCTTTCCTTAGATCAATCTTGAGGGCACATTTAGGGGATGATGAGTGGAGATGATATCCACGAACAAGCTCTTGAGCCATCAAGATGTTATCGCCGATATGCCTACCATGGACGAAAGCGGCTTGAGCTTCATTGACAAAAGAAGGGAGAACCTCCTTCAAACGATTGGCAATCAGCTTAGTAATGCATTTATAAATGGTGTTGCAGCAGGAAATCGGCCTATAGTCCTTCAGATTAGAGGCATTGGGGATCTTGGGAATAAGAACAATAATGGTGCAATTAACTTCCTTTAGAAGCAATCCATTAGCAAAGAAATCCAGGATAGCGGAAGTCACCTCATCACCCACAATGTGCCACGTCTTCTGAAAGAAGAATGCATTAAATCCATCCGGCCCGGGAGACTTGTTTGGGTGAAGGCTGAAAATAACTTTCCTGATATCATCCTTTGAGAAAGGAGAACCCAAATTCCTGATTTGATTAGAGCAAAGGACCTGATTCACAAAAGGCTTGAGTGAGTCAATACCTTCATAGGCAATAGAGCACTCTGAGCCCAGCAGGCCCTTGTAAAACTCAACCACCTCATGGCTGATTTGCAGCTTGTCATGGATCCAAACACCCGAATCATCTTGTATGCTCAATATCTTATTAACATTGATCCTACTTTTGATGGAATTGAAGAAGAAAGAAGAGTTATGGTCCCCTTCCCGCAACCATTGAATTCTACTCTTCTGCCTAGCATAACATTCCCTGCCTTTGCAAGCTAAGCTAAGTTTCATGGCACAGACTCTCTCTTTATCAATAATATCAGCTGCTTGATTACCCGCAGCTATTGCAGCTTGCAGAGCATTAAGCTCAGAACGAAAAGAGGCCAGGTCCCCATAACAGGCCTCATTCTTCCTTTTACACAGATTCCTTAAAGCAGATTTCAGCAACTTCAGCTTCTTACACACTCTGAACATAGCATGCCCTTCCACCCTTGAGCTCCAGATCATCTCAACTAATGGCAAAAATTCCTCAAAGCCAGCCCAGAGATTAAAGAACTTGAAAGGAGTAATATAGCTATGCATGCAGGTCTCCATCTTCACCACTGCCGCTGAATGATCAGAGACACCATACGGCATAAATTCAGCAGAAGAGTTGGGGAAGGAGTTGAGCCAACCTGCGTTAACCAGAACTCTATCTAACTTCCTGAGGATATGCCCGATGGTCCTGGAATTGTGCCAGGTAAACTGACAACCACCATATCTAAGATCATCCACCCCGATTTCAAGCAGGGTATCATTAAACTCCTCCATGAACAAGGGCCAGCCAGAGCTTCCTCCCTTCCTCTCAGATCTATAACGAACAGCATTGAAATCACCCAAAATGATCCAAGGAAGCTGGGCCAAGGAGTTAGCCAGATCTTTTAGACTGCTCCATAAAATCCTTCGGTTAGTTGCATCATTTGAGCCATAGACAAAAGAAGCCAAGAATCTTCCACCCGAGCTACACAGGGAGAAGGAGATGTGGATGGCCTGATCCTGCAAGGTAAAGCTATCAGCAACAAGCTTCGTTGGATCCCACCACACCCAAATTCTGCCAGAACCAGTGCCTTCATAGAAAGATAAGAAATTCCAGTCCTTTAGAAAAGACTGCTCAAAATAGGCTTTATTTGAAGGCCTAATCTTTTCAAGCTAGGCTCTAATAGTTAATCTCCCCGAAGCATTGGTTCTCTCTCTAAGCATGAGAGCTTCTCTCTCTAAGCATTCCGTCTCTTGCTCCTTTTTTCTTGTTTGGTAACTGGTTTCTATGGATCTTCCCGAAGGATTGTTCCCCTTCCTGTTCCTAAGGAAGTTTCGGTTGGTATAGCCCTGGATGAGGTTTCCTTGGAATCCTCATCCATCTCTATTCCAGTCAATGTCTTAGGAGGGTCGCGTACGAAAGTTGAGACCCGAAGCATTGCTCACTGTCCTCCGTCTTCCTCTGTTCTTGGTGATGAAGATCCCTCTTCCCAAAGGCTCGATTCGTCCACCTCCTCTGCTTGGATTTCAAATTCTGATGCCTCCCTGGGTTCTGCTGGTTCGTCTCTGGGTGCTCCTTGCGTCGGATGCGAGGATCCTTCCGTGATGGCTGTTCTTTCTAAGGGTTCGATGGGGGGGGAGGACTGTGATGCTTCTCCCAGGTTTGGTCTTCATGTGGCCGATTTAGAGCTCCTCTGCTTACCATCTGATCTCTCGCATGTTCTTGGCTCCGCTCCATCTCCTTCGGGTTCGCTGAGTTCGCTTCTTCACCAATGTCCGGATCGATCTTCTTCGTTAGGTGGTCCGCTGGGTAAGAAGGTGATCTCTGTACCTTCTTCAAAGCTTGAATTTGGAGATTTAAATTTCCCGCCTCTGGCAAAGTCTGCAATGCTCTCAATTTCGGGCGCGCTCGATCCATCGGGAGGCTTAGCGGGTTCCCCTGTTCTCTGCCCGGTTGGTGGGGAGAATCCGCAATCTGCTAATCCGAGCTGGGCCTCCTTGGTATCGGATTCTCCAGCTCTTATGAAGCTTTCTTACTTCAAGCCATCCTCCTCTTCTTCCGATGGCAGAGTCAGCTTATCTATTCCTCCTGAGATAGCTCGGATCGGAGCGGCAGCCTGGGAGACTTCACTTGTTGGATTCTTCTTAGATAAGCTCCCGTTCTCTTTGGTGGAATCCTCTGCCCGAAGGCTGTGGGACAATAAGGGCCTCGTGGAGGTTCTTAGTAATGGAAGCGGCTTCTTCTTTTTTAAATTTTCAAATAAGGCTGAGCTGTTGGGAATTCTGGAAGGAGGCCCTTGGTACTTCGGAGGTCGTCCGATCTTCTTGAAACCTTGGAGTCCGGGTATGTTATTATCCAAAGATGGGTGCAAGAAGGTTCCCATTTGGGCTCGGTTCTTCAATGTTCCCTTGGAGTTCTGGACTGCTGAAGGACTTAGCCGGATTGCCAGCGTCGTAGGGTCCCCTCTTCACGCGGACCAGATGACTTCTTCCCTCAAGCGCCTTTCTTATGCTAGAATCTGCTTGGAGATTAGTATTGATGATCCTCTCCCTAACTCTCTGGACCTGCTATTGGAGGATGGAAGATCTGTTGAAGTTCTAATTGAATACAACTGGGTTCCTAAGCGGTGCACCGTCTGCAAGGTATTTGGCCATCTTCCTAAAATTGCAAGAAAGCTGTTCGCCAATCCTGGGTTCCTAAACCATCTATAGCGTCTGCTGGGCTCTCTGTTGATGCTCCATCGCTCGGAACAAAGCCTGGACCTGAAGGTATGGATTTCCTTGTTTCTCCATCTCCACCTGCTATCCACACTGGTATCAACCATGATGCTAAGGTCGGGAGCGGATGGATCAATCCCAAGGAAACTCAGTTTCCTCCCAGGATCAATCCTGTTACTGTTCCGAAAGAATCTCAGGGTCCTCCTGTTACCATTCCTGATGCTGTTCCGAATCGTAGGAGATTTCCGATTCTGCATCCCCTATCTTCCATGGATCAGATTGCTCTTCCTTCTATGGCTATGGCTGGCCTTAGATCTATGGCATCTCCCAGGATTCTTCCTTCTTCGCGTGATTTGAGTAGCGCGGTCAACAGCTTTGCTGTGCTCTGTTCGACTGATGAATTGGTTGCTGAGGATCCAACTGCTGTTGACGATCCGAAACCTACTGGACTTGGCGATCCGGTACCAGCTGCCGACCCGCTTGGCTCTGCTAACGGGTTTCCAACTGTAGGTGATGATTCGTTTGGAGAAGAGCTGCTGATCCGTTAGCTTTTGACGATCCGTTAGCTGCTGATCCGACATTTGACGATCCGATTGTCCCGATGGCCAGTTCCTCTGTTCTTCCTGCTGGGAACTCCTCCATCTCTGCTTCGTCCCCCTCCATCATTGGCAATAAGGTCTCTTGGAAGGATGTCGTGCATCATACTCCCCACTTTAGTAAGGCACCAGTCATGCCCGATTTGAGAGAGGTTTCTATCCGCGGGTCAATCTCCAGATCTGCCAGGCTGTTATGCTCCTCTGCTTCGGGGGGCGATGCGACTGCATCTTCTCCTGCGTCAATCCGAGTCGATGAAGATGCCTCTAAGGAGCGGCGAGGGGTTTCTGGCTCACACTTTATCTCTGTTGTTGATGCTTCCGGTGTTCCTAGTAATGCTGTCAGGGGGACATGCTCTTCTTCTACCGGTTTTGCTCACGACTCTCTGGGCCCGATTCCAATGGCTAACCTCGGCTCCGCTGGTGGGTCGGGTGGAGGGACTCCTCTCGTTGGTGATGATGAGCCATCATCCCCGTCGTCCAATTCCAGCACTCCGATGCTTGCTCGGAGGCTGAATCTGGTGGATGAGCTTGAGAAAAAGCATGGCAAGAGGATCAAACAGAGGAAGAAGAAGAAAAATGGTTCTGGGAACTCCCGGGGATAACCTCCTAGTTCCTTGATGATTTTATTAGCCTCTTGGAATATTAGGGGCCTTAATGACCCCTCTAAGCAGTTTGAAGTTCGCAATTTGATTAAGTCTCAGAAAATATCTTGTATTGCCATTCTTGAATCAAAGATTAGGCCTTCAAATAAAGCCTATTTTGAGAAGTCTTTTCTAAAGGACTGGAAGTTCTTATCTTTCTATGAAGGCTCTGGTTCTGGCAGAATTTGGGTGTGGTGGGATCCATCGAAGCTTGTTGCTGATAGCTTTATCTTGCAGGATCAGGCCATCCACATCTCCTTCTCCCTGTGTAGCTTGGGTGGAAGATTCATGGCTTCTTTTATCTATGGCTCAAATGATGCAACTAACCGAAGGATTTTATGGAGCAGTCTAAAAGATCTGGCTAACTCCTTGGCCCAGCTTCCTTGGATCATTTTGGGTGATTTCAATGCTGTTCGTTATAGATCTGAGAGGAAGGGAGGAAGCTCTGGCTGGCCCTCGTTCATGGACGAGTTTAATGATACCCTGCTTGAAATTGGGGTGGATGATCTTAGATATGGTGGTTGTCAGTTTACCTGGCACAATTCCAGGACCATCGGGCATATCCTCAGGAAGTTAGATAGAGTTCTGGTTAACGCAGGTTGGCTCAACTCCTTCCCCAACTCTTCAGCTGAATTTATGCCATATGGTGTCTCTGATCATTCAGCGGCAGTGGTGAAGATGGAGACCTGCATGCATAGCTATATCACTCCTTTCAAGTTCTTTAATCACTGGGCTGGCTTTGAGGAATTTTTACCATTAGTTGAGATGATCTGGAGCTCAAGGGTGGAAGGGCATGCTATGTTCAGAGTGTGTAAGAAGCTGAAGTTGATGAAATCTGCTTTAAGGAATCTGTGTAAAAGGAAGAATGAGGCCTGTTATGGGGACCTGGCCTCTTTTCGTTCTGAGCTTAATGCTCTGCAAGCTGAATTAGCTGCGGGTAATCAAGCGGCTGATCTTATTGATAAAGAGAGAGTCTGTGCCATGAAACTTAGCCTAGCTTGCAAAGGCAGGGAATGTTATGCTCGGCAGAAGAGTAGAATTCAATGGTTGCGGGAAGGGGACCATAACTCTTCTTTCTTCTTCAATTCCATCAAAAGTAGGATCAATGTTAACAAGATATTGAGCATACAAGATGATTCGGGAGTTTGGATCCATGACAAGCTGCAAATTAGCCATGAGGTGGTCGAGTTTTACAAGGGGCTGCTGGGCTCAGAGTGCTCTATTGCCTATGAAGGTATTGACTCACTCAAGCCTTTTGTGAACCAGGTCCTTTGCTCTAATCAAATCAGGAATTTGGGTTCTCCTTTCTCAAAGGATGATATCAGGAAAGTTATTTTCAGCCTTCACCCAAACAAGTCTCCCGGGCCGGATGGTTTTAATGCATTCTTCTTTCAGAAGACGTGGCACATTGTAGGTGATGAGGTGACTTCTGCTATCCTGGACTTCTTTGCTAATGGATTGCTTCTAAAGGAAGTTAATTGCACCATTATTGTTCTTATTCCCAAGATCCCAAATGCCTCTAATCTGAAGGACTATAGGCCGATTTCCTGCTGCAACACCATTTATAAATGCATTACTAAGCTGATTGCCAATCGATTGAAGGAGGTTCTCCCATCTTTTGTCAATGAAGCTCAAGCCGCTTTCGTCCATGGTAGGCATATTGGCGATAACATCTTGATGGCTCAAGAGCTTGTTCGTGGATATCATCTACACTCATCATCCCCTAAATGTGCCCTCAAGATTGATCTAAGGAAAGCTTTCGACTCAGTTAGATGGGACTTTCTTTGGGATTCTTTGAAGCTTCTTGGCTTCCCTTCCATTTTCATTGGTTGGATCAGAAGCTGCGTCTCTTCAGCTAAATTCTCTGTGGCCATCAATGGTGAGCTCAACGGGTTTTTTGAAGGAAAAAAAGGCATCCGTCAAGGTGACCCTATCTCGCCTTACCTATTTGTGATCTGCATGGATATCTTCTCTCGGATCTTGACCTCCAAAATACTAGACTGTCCTTCTTTTACATATCACTGGAGATGTAGGAAATCTAAGATTTCTCATCTTTGTTTTGCTGATGATTTGATGATCTTTTGCCATGGTGATCTTCCCTCTATTATGGTTGTGAAGGATGCTCTCGACACCTTTTCCTCTCTCTCGGGTCTTACCCCTAATGCTGCCAAATGCTCTATTTTTCTATCAGGAGTTAAAGACCCTATGCAACATGAGATTTTGAATTATCTGGGATTTCCTCTTGGTTCATTTCCCATAAGATATTTGGGGGTCCCGCTCATCTCAACCAAACTCTGTGCCAATGATTGCCAAGCTCTAGTTGATCGAATCTTGGGGAAGATTAAAGTCTGGACAAACCGCTTCCTCTCTTATGCAGGTAGAGTCCAGCTAATCCAATCTGTTCTATTCAGTATTCTGTCCTTTTGGTGCGCCCATTTCATTCTTCCAGCCAAAGTCACTAAAGCTATTGAAAGCATCCTCTCGGCTTTTCTATGGAGCGGGGTGTCCCTGAAGAGTAGTGGAGCTAGAGTTGCTGATATCTCTACTCCAAAGGCGGAAGGTGGGTTGGGAATCAAGAAGATTAAAGACTGGAATGTTGCCTCCATGACTCGCTATATATGGCTGTTATGTAACCCTTGCTCTTCCTCCTTATGGGCTGCTTGGGTTAAGTTGAATCTGCTGCATAAGGAGCATTTCTGGGTTGCAAAAGTCCCTTGGAACTGCTCTTGGACTTGGAGAAGGCTTCTTAAGATCAGAGATAGAGTCAAGCCTTTCATCTCAGTGAAGGTTGGGAACGGTGACAGCACTTCACTGTGGTTTGATGTCTGGAGACCTCAAGGCCCTATCTGCACTTCCCCATACGCTAGAGTTATTGTTGACTCGGGTCTCACTGTTGATGCAAAGGTTAGTGACATTATTTCTTCTGGCCATTGGTTGTGGCCTCCTGCTAATTCAGCTGAGCTTATTAGTCTAAAAGAAGATTCAAGATCTCTTGATTTGCCCAACTGTTCTCATAGTGACAGAGTGATGTGGGATGGCTCTAATGTTTTCACAATCAAAAAAGCTTGGAATGTCTTACGATCTCCTTCGAGTCGGGTTTCTTGGGCCCATTTGGTTTGGTTCAAGCATCATGTTCCTAGGCACTCTTTCATCCTATGGCTTGCTATCAGAGGACGGCTCCCTTCACAAGACCGGCTCTTATCCTTTGGGTTGATTAGTAACATGAAGTGTTTCTTTTGTCTTGAAGATGTGGAAGATCACAATCATCTTTTCTTTGCCTGCTCTTTCTCCAGTAGGGTTTGGTCTGCTATTGCTTGTAGGTGTGATCTTTTGCAGTTTCCCTCTGCTTGGGAGACTCTATGGCCGAGGCTGTGTGGTACTCTCAAAGGGACTTCGCTCATTTCTATTATCAGGAGGATTGCTTTGGGAGCTACCATCTATTATTTATGGATGGAAAGGAACTCTCGAAAACATGGTCGTATTCATCATAGTGAGCAAAGAATCATTAGTCAAATTATGGACACTATCAGGCATAAGTTGGAGGGATCCGAATTTCCCCTTAATACGCCAAATCTTCATTTGATTCAAATCTGGCACCTCCCCGCTTCTCTGCTCCGATGAATCCTTGGGAGCTTGTGGGTTTGTGATGCTGTTTTGGCTTTGTAGATGTCGATCCCTTGGGAGTTGCTTCACCGTATGGTGATTGTCCGTTTCTTTTGGCTGTTTTTTCTCCCGGGTTGTTGCCCCGGGGTTTGTACTTATTTCATCCTTTCTTTATTAATATAATTCACCTTCACTTTTCAAAAAAAAAAAATGAAGGCCTAATCTTTGATTCAAGAATGGCAATACAAGATATTTTCTGAGCCTTAATCAAATTGCGAACTTCAAACTGCTTAGAGGGGTCATTAAGACCCCTAATATTCCAAGAGGCTAAAATAATCATCAAGGAACTAGGAGGTTATCCCCCGGGAGTTCCTAGAACTATTTTTCTTCTTCTTCCTCTGTTTGGTCCGCTTGCCCTGCTTTTTCTCAAGCTCATCCACCAGATTCAGCCTCCTAGCAAGCATCGGAGTGCTGGAATTGGACGACGGGGATGATGGCTCATCATCACCGACGAGAGGAGTCCCTCCGCCCGACCCACCAGCAGAACCGAGGTTAGCCATTGGAATCGGGCCCAGAAAGTCGGGAGCAAAACCGGGAGAAGAAGAGCATGTCCCCCTGACCGCATCATAAGGAACATCGGAAGCATCAACAACAGAGAGAAAGTATGAGCCAGAAACCATTCGCCGCTCCTTAGAGGCATCGTCATCGACTCGGAGTGACGCAGGAGAAGATGCAGTCGCATCGCCCCCCGAAGCAGAGGAGCGAATCAGCCTGGCAGATCTGGAGATTGGCCCTCGCATAGAAGCCTCACTCGAATCGGGCATGACTGGTGCCTTACTAAAGTGGGGAGTATGATGCAAGTCATCCTTCCAAGAGTGGTCTTCATCATCAATGACAAAAGAACCCACAGTAGAAACTCCAGCGGCTTCGTAATTTGCCAAAGACACTGGGTTCAGACAATCTGAAACAATCACCAGAGAGGAAGGGCTTATGCCCTCAACGGCCGCATCGGCACAACAGCGGCCTCAGCAAGACAAGGAGAATGAGAGACAACACCACCATTCAACACGGCTTGAACATCGGCTATGTCTTGGAGAGGAGCATATGAATTTGACACCATGCATCCTCCCGAAACAGAGGGTCCAGCTGCCGTCTTGGGAATGATCGAGCCGCGCCCGACCTTAGCATCAAGGTTGTTGCTAGTGTGGATGACAGGTGGAGATGGAGATACAAGGAGATCCATACCTTCAGAGCCGGGCTTTGATCCGAGCGTTGGAGTATCAACAGAGAGCCCAGCAGACGCTATAGACGGTTTGGGAACCCAGGATTGGCGAACAGTTTTCTTGCAATTTTTAGGAAGATGGCCAAATACCTTGCAGACTGGGCACCGCTTAGGAACCCAGTTGTATTCAATGAGAACTTCTACGGATCTTCCATCCTCCAATAACAGGTCCAGAGAGTTAGGGAGAGGATCATCAATACTTATCTCCCAGCAGATTCTAGCATAAGAGAGGCGCTTGAGAGAGGAAGTCATCTGGTCCGCGTGAAGAGGGGACCCTACGACGCTCGCAATCCGGCTAAGTCCTTCAGCAGTCCAGAACTCCAAGGGAACATTGAAGAACCGAGCCCAAATCGGAACCTTCTTGCACCCATCTTTGGATAATATCATACCCGGACTCCAAGGTTTCAAGAAAATCGGACGACCTCCGAAGTACCAGGGGCCTCCATCCAGAATTCCCGACAGCTCGGCCTTATTTGAAAACTTAAAAAAGAAGAAGCCGCTTCCATTACTAAGAACCTCCACGAGGCCCTTTTTGTCCCACATCCTGCGGGCAGAGGATTCCACAAAAGAAAACGGGAGCTTATCTAAGAAGAATCCAACGATAGAATTCTCCCAGGCAGCCGCGCCGATCCGAGCAATCTCAGGAGGTAGAGATAGGCTGACTCTGCCATCGGACGAAGAAGCGGATGGCTTGAAGTAAGAAAGCTTCATAAGAGCTGGAGAATCCGATAGAAGGGAGGCCCAGCTCACTTTAGCAGTTAACGGGTTCTCAACACCAACCGGGCAGAAGACAGGGGAACCCGCTAAGCCACCCGAAGCATCGGGCTCGCCCGAAATTGAGAGTGTTGCGGACTTTGCCAAAGGCGGGAAAGATAAATCTCGAAATTCAAGCTTTGAAGAAGGTACAGGGAGCATCGTCTTACCCAGCGGATCACCTAACGTAGAAGAACGATCCTGACAATGGTGAGGAAGTGGTCTCAGAGAACCCGAAGGAGACGAAGCGGAGCCGCGAACATGCGAGAGTTCAGATGATGAGCAGAGGATCTCTAAATCGGCCGCATCAAGACCGATCCTGGGAGAAGCATCACAGACCTCTCCCCCCAGCGATCCCAAAGAAAGAACGGCCAGCACGGAAGGATCCGCACATCCGAAGCAAGGAGCACCTAGGGACGAGCCAGCGGAGACATCCGGATTCGAAAACGAAGCAGAGGTGGTGGACGAATCGGGTCTTAGGGAAGGAGAAGCAACGACGCCAAGTACAGAGGAAGAAAGAGGAACGTGAGCAAAGCACCGGGCCTCCACGTTTCTACACGTCCCACCTAAAACATCGGCTGGAATAGAGATGGATGAGGATTCCAAGGAAACCTCATCCAGGGCTATACCAACCGAGACCTCCTTAGGAACAGGAAGGGGAACAATCCTTCCGGAAGATCCGCCAAAGCAGACCCTTCCATAGAACCAGATTAGCAAACAAGAAAGAAGGAGTAAGAGACGGAATGCTTAGAGAGAGAAGCTCTCATTTTAGAGAGAGAGCGTCTTTGCCCAAGAGTAGCTAGCTTGTCTGGTTTTCTTCATTAAAGGTGTATGGAATCGTATCCGGTCTTCTTCTCAGCGAGTGGATTGGGCTCATCTTGTCTGGTTTTCTCACCATGTGCCTAGGCATTCCTTCACTCTGTGGCTTGCTATTAGAGGTAGACTTTCCACCCAAGACCGACTTCTTTCATTCGGGATTCATAGTCAATCCTCTTGTTTACTGTGCCAAAGCCATTTGGAGGATCATAATCATCTGTTCTTCAACTGCCCATATTCCACCCGGATTTGGACCTCAATTGCTCTTATATGTGGCTTGGAGCACTACCCTTCTTCTTGGGAGCTTTTGAGACCTTGGCTCTCTAAAATCACCAAAGGATCATCTCTTCACTCCATTATCTGCAGATTGGCAGTGGGAGCCTCAGTCTACTTCATTTGGTATGAAAGGAATTCCCGCAAGCATGGGCAATTACATATTAATGAAGCAGGGATTATTTCAAAGATAAAGGAGTCGGTCAGAATGAGTTTGGATGGAGCTCAGATCCCGAAACGAATCTTAATCGCCAGCTGATTTATCGTTGGCACCTCTCTCTCCCTCATTAGATTATTGCTGATGATTTACCTTCGTAGCTCATCTTATGAGTTCTGTTGTTAGGTTCTGGATGTAATCCGGTCTGATTACTTTTGAGGTCTCTACCTCTTGCTGGATGTATTCCTATCGTTTTCTTTTGAGGTCTGACTTTCTTTGAGGTCTCTACCTCTCCTCGGGCTTTGTCCCGATCTTTTGTACCTATTACAGCTAATCAATACAATTCACCCCTTTTAACTTTCAAAAAAAAGAAAAAAAAGAAAAAAGGAAACCTTATTTTCTAACTCTAACATTGAGTTTCCTATCCCGAGTGTTGCTTCTTCTCTTTTGCAGGAATATGAGGATATCTTTCCCGAGGAGGTGCCATCCGGTTTGCCACCCTTGAGGGGAATTGAACATCAAATTGATTTTGTGCCTGGAGCTCAAATTCCAAACCGCCCGGCTTATAGGAGCAATCCCGAGGAGACCAAGGAACTTCAAAGGCAAGTGGAAGACTTGCTAGCAAAAGGGTATGTTGTGAAGGAGAGTATGAGCCCATGTGCCGTTCCGGTGCTCTTGGTGCCAAAGAAAGATGGAACTTTCAGAATGTGTGTTGATTGTCGTGCTATCAACAAGATCACCGTGAAATACAGGTATCCTATTCCTAGACTTGATGATATGCTTGATGAACTTCATGGTGCTAGTATATTCTCTAAAATTGATCTTAAGAGTGGATATCACCAAATTAGGATGAAAGAAGGTGATGAATGGAAAACAGCATTTAAGACTAAATATGGTTTGTATAAATGGCTTGTGATGCCTTTTGGGCTCACAAATGCACCTAGTACTTTCATGAGATTGATGAACCATGTGTTGAGAACTTTTATTGGAAAGTTTGTTGTTGTTTACTTTGATGACATTCTGATTTACAGCAAAAGCATGCATGAACATTTGCAACATTTGAGGAGTGTTTTTAATGTTTTAAGAAAGGAGAAGTTGTATGCTAATTTCAAGAAGTGTTCTTTTTGCATGGAAAGACTTGTTTTCCTAGGATTTGTTGTTAGCAGTAAAGGAATTGAAGTGGACAAAGAGAAGGTGAAAGCCATTAGAGAATGGCCGAGACCTTCCAATGTGAGCGAGGTCAGGAGTTTTCATGGGCTAGCTAGTTTCTATCGTAGGTTTGTACCTAACTTTAGTAGCTTAGCCGCCCCTTTGAATGAATTGGTAAAAAAGAATGTTCCATTTGTATGGAGTGATGAACATGAGAATGCATTTAACATGTTAAAAATAAAGTTGTGTTCAGCACCCTTACTTATATTGCCCGATTTTTCCAAAGCTTTTGAAATTGAATGTGATGCCTCCGGGAAAGGGATTGGCGCTGTTTTGTTGCAGGAGAGGAAGCCCATTGCATATTTCAGTGAGAAACTAAACGGGGCAGCGTTGAACTACTCAACATATGACAAGGAACTATATGCATTGGTAAGGGCTTTGGAGACATGGCAGCACTACTTGTGGCCAAGGGAGTTCATCATTCACACCGATCATCAGTCTTTGCGACATCTTAAGGGCCAAGGGAAACTAAACAAGAGGCATGCTAGATGGATCGAGTTCATTGAGACATTCCCATATGTGGTGCAATACAAACAAGGTAAAGAGAACATTGTGGCCGATGCACTCTCAAGAAGGTATAATCTCCTTAACACACTTGACTCTAAATTGCTTGGCTTTGAATTTGTTAAGGGATTATATGAGCATGATTCTGATTTTTCACAAGTGTATGTGGCATGTGAGAACATTGCATTTCAAAAGTACTTTAGGCATGATGGATATTTGTTTAGGGAAAACAGATTGTGTGTACCCAAAAGCTCTTTGAGGGATTTGCTTGTGCATGAAAGTCATTGTGGTGGTCTTATGGGGCATTTTGGGGTTGCTAAAACTCTTGATGTACTTAAGGAACATTTCTTTTGGCCTCATATGAAAAGGGATGTTGAGAAATTTTGTGCCAAATGTGAAACTTGCAAAAGAGCCAAGTCTAAGGTGAAGCCTCATGGGCTATATACACCATTGCCTGTACCTAAGCATCCTTGGGTTGACTTGTCTATGGACTTTGTTTTAGGGTTGCCTAGGTCACAAAGGAGTCATGATTCCATATTTGTTGTGGTTGATAGGTTTTCAAAGATGGCTCATTTTATTCCTTGTAAGAAAACTGCTGATGCTACTTATGTGGCTAATTTGTTCTTTAGGGAAGTTGTTAGATTGCATGGCATTCCTAAAACTATTGTCAGTGATAGGGATGTAAAATTTTTGAGTCATTTTTGGAGAGTACTTTGGGGAAAATTGGGAACAAAGTTGTTATTCTCTACTACCTGTCATCCTCAAACAGATGGGCAAACAGAAGTAGTAAATAGAACTTTGTCCACACTTTTGAGAGCATTTGTGAAGAAGAATTTAAAATCTTGGGAGGAATGCATACCATATATAGAATTTGCATATAATAGGGTTGTACATTCATCTAGTGGGTATTCACCTTTTGAGCTTGTATATGGATTTAACCCACTTACTCCCTTAGATTTATCTCCATTGCCTGTTAATCATATTGCATCTCTTGATGGTAAGAGTAAGGCAGAATTTGTGAAGAAAATGCATGAACAAGCTAAGTTACATATTGAAAAGAAAAATGAGTCATATGCAAAATATGCTAACAAAGGCCGAAAGGCAATTGTGTTTGAACCAGGTGACTTAGTTTGGATACACTTAAGGAAAGAAAGGTTTCCTACGCAAAGGAAATCAAAGTTGCAACCAAGAGGAGATGGGCCTTTTAAAGTCTTGGAACGCATTAATCCTAATGCCTACAAGATTGACTTGCCAAGTGAGTATGAAGTAAGTAATACTTTTAATGTTACTGATCTTTCTCCCTATTTTGGTATAGGACCAAATTCGGGGACGAATTTTTCTCAAGAGGGAGGGGATGATGAAGGAGCTCCATCATTAAGCTATCAAGGTCCCATAACTAGAGCCAAAGCTAAGGAACTCCAAAGCTTGATCATGGAAGCAATCGGCCCAGGAGTAATCAGCCATGGAGAAGCAAACGGCCAAGTGGAAGAATTCAAGTGTTTGACTCTTTGCCAGGTGGGCCAAAGGAATTGCCAAATAGAGATTAATTGAAGACTATGCATTGCAGCCTAATTAATGAGCTTTGAGACTATGCATTGCAGCCTAATTAATGAGCTTTGAGACATTGCAGCCTAATTAATGAGCTTTGAGACTATGCATTGCAGCCTAATTAATGAGCTTTGAGACTATGCATTGCAGCCTATTTAATGAGCTTTGAAACATGCATTGCAGCCTATTTAATGAGCTTTGGAACATGCAGAACTTATGAGGGTGTGTAGTATTTATTGCTATATTTGGCTTTTCCTATTCTTGAAGAGATATATATTGTATGCTGAACTTCAGATTAAAAGGTTAATGAACAATTCCGAATTTTCTTTTGGTTATAATCCAATTGAGAGCATTATTTCTTCCTTGCTTCTTGAAAGAACTAGGACTTAGTCATTTTAGCCAATTGACTATTTTATCTTTGATAATCAAGTTACCTTAGAACCTGTTTCTATTGTGATTTGGTTCCTTGGTCTTCCTTCTTCTGATTCGGTTAGTGCCTCTTCACGGGTTGGGGTTGTGTTAATCAACTGAAGAAGATATCCTTGTTGAGGTGATTCTAAAGATCCGTTCATCAGTTGTATTAACACGGAAGAAAAGGAGTTACAAGTACAAGAACACGGGGCATACCCCAGAAGATACAAAAATCAAGCAAAGGGAAATACTTCCCGCAAAAGGAAATACATCCTCAAACATAGGAAATACAAACCTCAAGAGAAATCATCCAAAAACCTCAAGAGCTTTCAAACTATGATCGCTGTCAGATTAGCTTCTCAAAAGGGAAGGGGGAAGATGCCATCTTCCTAACACATGGAGATTTGCAGTATTTCTAGGATATTTAGCACCATCCAACTTCAGCCTAACCGAATCCTTAATCATAGTAATAATCCCTCTTTCATTATGGGCCTTGCGCCCGTGCTTGCGTGAGTTCCTTTCATACCATATGAAGTATATTGTAGCTCCCAATGCAAGTCTACTAACAATAGAGAGAAGAGAGGACCCATTGAGTTTGCTGCAAAGCCACGGCCTCAAACTCTCCCAAGAGAATGGAAAGTGCGTTTTTTTTTTTTTTTTTTTGAAAGTTAAAGGTGATTTGTATTAAAAAGAGAATTATAAGTACAAGAGAGCGGGACAGAGCCCGCAAGCATACAAGCAAGGGAAACATCCACCAAAAGGTTGAAATAACCAAGACCAAAATAAACCAGACCAACCCAGTCAAACAATAAGGTTACAAAAGACCGAACTGGATTAACTCAAAAGAGGGACTAACACAGTAGGAAAATGGAAAGTGCGTTAAATCACATTTACTAGCAATTGTAGACCAAACCCGGAAAGAGAAAGGGCAATTGAAGAACAGGTGACTATGATCCTCCCTTGGATCTTGACATAAGTAGCATGTCATGTGTTGGATAATTCCGAAAGAGAAAAGACGATCTTGAGTGGAAAGCCTACCTCTTAATGCTAACCATAAGATGAAAGAATGCCTTGGAACATGATGTTTAAACCATACCAAATGTGCCCAATCAACACGCTGGGAAAAGGACCGAAGTTTGTTCCATGCTCTTTTGATTATGAAATCCCTTGATCCATCCCAAACCACCATATCTTGTTGGGAGCAGTCGGGCAATGGAAGGGAACAGGATTCATCTTTCAAGCTGATCAGCTCATTTGAATTTGCTACAAGCCATCTCCAATTGCCGGATGAAATAATGGCACTAACCTTTGCTTCTTTTGTAAGACCCGAGTCAGAAATGACTCTAGCTTGAGAAGAAGAGCATATGGGGCCTTGAGGTCTCCATGAATCAAACCAAAGGGAGGTGTTTTCTCCATTCCCCACTTTCACTGAAATAAAATCCTTCACTCTATCCCGAATCTTGAAGATCTTCCTCCAAGTCCAAGAACAATTCCATGGGACTTTCGCCACCCAAAAGTGTTCCTTGTGAAGCAAATTCTTCTTAACCCAGGCAGCCCATAATGAATTAGCGCATGGTTGACATAATAACCAAATATAACGAGTCATTGAGGCAACATTCCAATCCCTAACCTTCTTAACTCCCAGACCTCCTTCTTCTTTAGGTGTAGAAATGTCAGCCCAAAAAACTAAAATAAAAGATATCCAAGAAAAATTAGAACCAAAGGATGGGAGCTTCTCTCTCTAAGCTTGGAGCCTCTCTCTCTAAGCTTTCTCTCTGCTGTTTTTCTGCTGCTTCTCTCTGATCTGATCATGGAGGTTCCTCCCGTTTTGTCCTCTTCGTGTGGAGATGAGCATCCTCTGCTTCCTGTTCCTAAGGATGGCTCAGGTGGTATAGTTCTGGATAAAGTCTCTTTGGATTCCTCATCCATCTCTATTCCATCCTTTGTTTCTTGTGAGCCGGGTGGGAAGGATGCGGCTCTGTGCAAAGCTTCTTCTCCTCCATCATCTTCTCTCAATGGCTATGCTTCTTCTCTCCCTTTGCCCTGTTCATGGCTTTCGGATGATCCCGTCACTCTTGCTATGGCACATTCCTTGGTGGATGATTATGCTGATTCCTTCAGATTCGGTTTGTTTGTTGCTGATTCGGAGATTAGGGAGAGCCTTGCTTTTAGTGGATCTTCTTCTCCCGTAATCGGTGCTGGAGTTTCCTCTTCCGTGTTCGGTGCTGGGCTTTCTCTCCATGGGGATTGTGCTGCGTTATCTCCAGGATCCCCTTTTTTTTTGAAAGTTAAATGGGGTGAATTGTATTGATTAGCTATAATTGGTACATAAGATCGGGACAAAACCCGAAGAGAGGTAGACCTCAAAAGAAAGTCAGACCTCAAAAGAAAACCAAAGGAATACATCCAGCAAGAGGTAAAGACCTCAAAAGTAAATCAGCCCGGATTACATCCAGAACCTAACAAAATAACTCAGTAGATGAGCACCGAAAAGAGATCAGCACAGGAGAGAAGGGGATAACTGCCACCTATCCATCAATTGGAGATTTGCAGTATTCCTGGGGAACTTTGCACCTTCCAGCTTTAGCCTGACCGAATCCATAATCTTTATAACAATACCTTTTTCGGTGAGAGGAGGTCACCCATGCATGCGATAGTTCCTTTCATTCCAAATGAAATACACATTAGCTCCAAAGGCAAGTCTGCTGACACAGGATAGGAGAGGAGACCCTTTGAGTTTCCTACTAATCCACGCCTTCAGTCTCTCCCAAGTAGAAGGATAGTGCGCTAGACCACATATAGACGCAATGGACTGCCAAACCCGAGCAGAAAAGGGGCAGCTAAAAAACAGATGACCATGGTCCTCAGAATGACCTTGACATAGGGAGCAAGTCATGTGACCGAGAATGCCAAAAGATAGCAGACGATCCTGAGTAGTGAGTCTACCTTTAATAGCTAACCATAAGATGAAGGAGTGCCTAGGAACATGAAGCTTAAACCAAACCAAATGAGCCCAGTAGACCCGCTGGGAAGGAGTCCGGAGAGAATTCCAAACTCTTTTTATAGAGAATCCGGAAGACCCATCCCATAAAATCTTATCCTGACGACTGCAATCAGGAGGAGGAAGTGAACAGGATTCGCCTTTCAGAGTGACCAAATCAATAGAATTCGCAGCAGGCCACCTCCAGGTTCCAGAAGAGATAATAGCACTAACCTTTGCATCAATGGAAAGACCCGAGTCAGTAATAACTCTAGCGTGGGGAGAGGAACATATAGGACCCTGGGGTCTCCAAGAGTCAAACCATAGGGAGGAATTATCGCCATTCCCCACGTCAACAGAGATGAAACTCTTCACTCTTCCCCGCATCTTGAGGATTTTCCTCCAAGTCCAAGAGCAGCTCCATGGAACCTTTGCCACCCAGAATTGTTCCTTGTGCAGCAGATTTAACTTCACCCATGCAGCCCATAAGGAGGTAGGACTTGGTTGACATAATAACCAAATGAGTCTAGACAGGGAGGCAGCATTCCAGTCCCGAACCTTCTTAATCCCCAGCCCACCTTCATCCTTCGGAGTAGATAAATCAGCCCAAGAGACTTTGGCTCCATGACGGTTTAAAGAAACACCATTCCAAAGAAAAGCCGAGAGGATACTTTCAATCTCTTTGGTGACCTTTGCAGGAAGGATAAAATGGGCACTCCAGTAAGACTGGATGCTAAATAAAACAGATTGAATAAGCTGTAATCTGCCTGCATATGATAGAAAGCGATTAGTCCAAACCTTAATCCTCCCCAGAATGCGATCAACTAAGGCTTGACAGTCAGAAGCTTTGAGCCTGGTGGAGATGAGAGGAACACCCAGGTATTTAATTGGGAGAGAGCCAATAGAAACACCCAAAAAAGATGCAATGTCCTGCTGCACCTGAACCGAAGCACCGGAGATGAACACAGAGCATTTGGACAAGTTTGGAGCAAGGCCAGATAGAGAAGAGAAGGTATCAAGAGCTTCTTTGATCACCTTAATAGAATTCAGCTCACCCCGGCAGAAAACCATCAAACATCCGCAAAGCATAAATGAGATAATTTGGATTTCCGACACCTCCAGTGAAACTTGAAAGAGGAGGAAGCTTGGATTTTCCGGTCAAGGATCCGAGAAAAAATATCCATGCAAATGACAAATAAATAAGGAGATATAGGGTCCCCTTGACGAAGGCCTTTCTTCCCATCAAAGAAGCCGTGAAGTTCACCATTAATAGCCACAGAGAACTTTGCAGAAGAGACGCAGGAGCGAATCCATTTAATGAAGACAGGAGGAAATCCAAGAAGCTGGAGGGAAACCCACAGGAAGTCCCATCTAACAGAATCAAAGGCCTTCATTAGATCAATCTTTAGGGCACAGTTCGAAGAGGAGGAGGGAAGGTGGTAACCTCGCACCAGCTCCTGAGCTAACAAAATATTATCTCCAATGTGCCTACCTTTGACAAAAGCAGTCTGAGCATCGTTAATAAAAGAAGGCAGGACGTGCTTCAGCCGATTGGCAAGAAGCTTAGAGATGCATTTATACACAGTATTGCAACAGGATATCGGCCTGAAGTCCTTCAGTCTTGAAGCATTTGGGATCTTAGGAATAAGAGCAATAATCGTGCAATTGACCTCCTTGAGAAGAAGACCATTTGAGAAAAACTCCTTGATAGCTGTAGTGAAGTCAGATCCAACATAGCAATCGTGTAGACTGGGCTAGTTTTTGTTATTCTGGTTCTAGAGAGAGAAGCTCTGGGGTTCTAGAGAGAGAGTCTCTTGCTCTGTTCCTCCGATCGTGTTTGTTATTCTGGTTACTTGGCTGCTCCTATGGAAGACTCTCAATCCTGTTTGTTAAGCTTGTTTATTAATCTTGTTTGTTGATCTGGTTCTATGGATGATTCCGTGTGTGGTGATGAGCCTCCTCGTCTCCATGCTCCTATGGATGGCTCAGGTGGTATAGTTCTGGATAAGGTCTCTTTGGATTCCTCATCCATCTCTATCCCATCCTTAGATTCTTCCCAAAGCTCTGTTCCTGGAAGCTTGGCGGGAGGTTCTGGTCGGTCTGCGTCTCATACGGCCTTTACAACCTCGAAATCTTCTTCACGTATGGCTCGTAATTCTGCTGCCCTGAGTCCGACTGTTTCTAGTCATGTGACGGAGGCTGGGAAAACTTGGGGCGAGGTTGATCCTGATGCCCCTGTTGTACCTGGGGACCTTAACGATGGTATATCACAGGCTGGAGTAGCTGCGGCATCTCCGTCTGCTCCTACTTGTTCCTCCAGACTTCAGATTGGCCTGGGGCATGATCCGTTGTCCAACATCTGCCTTCGTCTTCCACGGAGCTCTCAGAAGCTGGCGTCCACTCCCGATTACCCGGTCCGTGGCATTACCACTGGATTACCCGTTGGTTCCTGTTCTACGGATGACGCCTCCTTGGTACCCGACTCAGGACTTTTGCCGGCTTCTTCTGGATTTCAAATCTCTTCATCAAATTTCCCGCCGCTCTTGGCTCCTTCAAATAAATCTGCATGTACTGCTGACGTGGAACGATTGAAAGCCATCTCTACCCCTCCCAGCGCAGCTGTTGATCATGTAAGCAAGCCTCCGTCCGGCTGTTCAACCCCGCCGCTGCTTTCTCCAAATTCCTCTGTTCCTCATGGCGTCTCCTGTGATCTAAATAAGGCAAAGGGCAAGCATCCGCCCGACTGGGCATCTCTTCTTAAAGAGTCTCCATCTTCTATGCAGCTCAAATTCATCAAACCGGAGATTTACTATTAAACTTCCCTCTTCCGTGGCACTGCAAGGGACTTCTATCTGGAAGAACACCATGGTGGGGTTTTTCTTGGACAAACTCCCTTTCTCTCTGGTTCAAGCGTCCGCTATGAAGCACTGGGGCAAGTTCGGGTTGCTAAATGTTCTAAGTAACGACAATTGTTGTATTGTCGCCGATCGGATGGATCGCAACCATCGGAATGATCATCGCCGATGGATTGGCTTGGATCGATCGCAACCATCGGATATCGTCGCCGATCGAATGCATCGCAACCGTCGGATCGATCATTGCCGATCGAGATCATGGCTTGGATCGATTCAACCGTCGGATTCGATCGCCGATCGGATGGATCGCAACCGTAGGATCGATCATCGCCGATTGGATCATGGCTCAGATCGATCACAACCATCATATCGTCGCTGATCGGATGGATCACAACGCTCTGATCGATCATCACTGATCGGGATCATGGCTTGGATCATCGCAACCATCGGATATTTCGCCGATCGGATGGATCGTCGAATCAATCATCGCCGATCGGGATCATGGCTTGGATCGATCGCAACCGTCGGATATCATCGCCGATCGGATGGATTGCTATCGCCAGATTGATAATCGCCGATTGGGATCATGGCTTGGATCAACGGTCAGAGCGTCGCCGATTTGGATGGTCGCGGTCCGATCGATCATTGCGGATCGGGATCATGGCTTGGATCGCTTGCAACCATCGTATCGTCGCCGATCGGTTGGATCGCAACAGTCCGATCGATCATCGCCGATCCGGGATCATGGCTTGGATTGATCGCAACAATCGGATCGTCGCCATCGGATGGATCGCAACGGTCCGATCGATCATCGCCGATCAGGATCATGGCTTGGATCGATTGCAACAGTGGGATCATCACCCATTGGATGGATCGCAACCGTCGGATATCGTCGCCAAATGGATGGATCGCAACTGTCGGATCGATCATCGCCGATCGGGATCATGGCTTGGATCGATCGCAATCGTCGGATCATCAACGATCGAATGGATCGCAATAGTCTGATCGATCATCGCCGATCGGGATCATGGCTTGGATCGATAGCAACCGTCGGAGCGTTGCCGATCGGATGGATCGCAACGGTCCGATCGATCATTCTGATCGGGATCATGGCTTGGATCGATCGCAACCGTCGAATATCGTCGCCAATCGGATGGATCGCAACCGTCGGATCGATCATCGCCGATCGGGATCATGGCTTGGATCGATCACAACCGTCGGTCGCCGATCGGATGGATCGCAACGGTTCGATCGATCATCGATCATCGAGATCATGGCTTGGATCGATCGCAACGTCGGATATCGTCGCCGATCGGATGGATCACAACGGTCGAATCGATCATCGCCGATCGGGATCATGGCTTGGATCGATCGCAACCATCGGATATCATCGCGATCGGATGGATCGCACCGCCGGATCGATCATCGCCGATCGGGATCATGGCTTGGATCGATCGCAATGGTCAGGAGCATCGCCGATCGGATGGATCGCAATGGTCCGATCGATCATCGCGGATCGGGATCATGGCTTGGATCGATCGCAACCATCGGATATCATCGACGATCGGATGGATCGCAACTGTCGATCGATCATCGCCGATCGGATCATGGCTTGGATTGATCGCAATCGTCGATCATCGCGATCGGATGGATCGCAACAGTCTAATTGATCATCGCCGATCGGATCATGGCTTGGATCGATCGCAACCGTCGGAGCATTGCCGATCGGATGGATCGCAATGGTCCGATCGATCATTCTGATCGAGAGGCTTGGATCGATCGCAACCGTCGAATATCATCGCCGATCGGATGGATCGCAACCGTCGGATCGATCATCGCTGATCGGGTTCATGGCTGGATCGATCACAACCGTCGTATTGTCGCCGATCGGATGGATCGCAATAGTTCGATCGATCATTCGATCGGGATCATGGCTTGGATCGATCGCAACCATCGGATATCATCGCCGATCGGATGGATCGCAACGGTCGGATCAATCATCGCCGATCGGGATCATGGCTTGGATCGATCGCAACCATCGGATATCATCGCCGATCGGATGTATCGCAACCGATCGATAATCGCCGATCAGGATCATGGCTTGGATCGATCGCAACGGTCAGATCATCGCCGATCGGATGGATCGCAATGGTCCGATCGATCATTGCGATCAAGATCATGGTTTGGATCGCTCGCAACCGTCGTATCGTTGCCGATCGGTTGGATCGCAACAGTCCGATCGATCATCGCCGATCGGATCATGGCTTGGATTGATCGCAAATCGGATCGTCACCTATCGGATGATCGCAACGGTCCGATCGATCATCACCGATTGGATCGTGGCTTGGATCGTCATCGCATCGGATGGATCGCAACTATCGGATATCATCACCGATCGGATGGATCGCAACCGTCGGATCGATCATCGCCGATCAAGATCATGGCTTGGATCGATCACAACTGTTGGATATCGTCGCCGATCGGATGGATCGCAATGGTCCAATCGATCATCGCCAATCAGGATCATGGCTTGGATCGATCGCAACCGTCGGATCGTCACGATCGAATGGATCGCAACGGTCCGATCGATCATCGCCGATCGGGATCATGGCTTGGATCGATTGCAACCATCGGATATCAATCGCGTCGTATCATTGCAGATCGGATGGATCGCAATCGTCGGATCGATCATCACCGATTGAGATCATGGCTTAGATCAATCGCAACCGTTGGATATCATCGTCGATTGGATGGATTGAATCCATCGGATCGATTATCGCCGATCGGGATCATGGCTTTGATCAATCGCAACAGTCGGATCATCTCCGATCGGAGGGATCGCAACGGTCCAATTGATCATCACCGATCGGGATCATGGCTTGGATCGATCGCAACTGTTGGATCGTCGCCGATCGGATGGATCGCAACCATTGGATCTATCATCGCCGATTGAGATCATGGCTTGTATCGATCCCAACCCTCGGATCGTCGCCGATCGGTTGGTTAGCAACGGTCCGATCGATCATCGCCGATCGGGATCATGGCTTGGATCGATCGCAATAGTCGGATATCATCGCCGATCAGATGGATCGCAACCGTCGGATCGATCATCACCGATTGGGATCATGGCTTGGATCGATCACAATAGTTGGATCGCCGATCGGATGGATCACAACGGTCCGATCGATCATCCCGATCGAGCTCATGGCTTGGATCGATCGCAACCATCGGATCATAGCCGATCGGATGGATCGCAACTGTCGGATCGATCATCATCGATCGGGATAATGGCTTGGATCGATCGCAACCATCGGATCGATCATCGCCGATTGGAATCATGGCTTGGATCGATCGCAACCATCGGATATCGTCACCGATCGGATGGATCGCAATAGTCGGATCGATCATCGTCAATCGGGATCATGGCTTGGATCGATCGCAACCATCGGATATCGTCGCCGATCGGATGGATCGCAACCGTCGGATCGATCATCGCCGATCGGGATCATGGCTTGGATCATTCGCAACCGTCGTATTGTCGCCGATCGGATGGATCGTAACCGTTGGATCAATCATCGCCGATCGGGATCATGGCTTGGATCGATCGCAACCGTCGTATAGTCGCCGATCGGATGGATCGCAACTGTCGGATCGATCATCGCCGATCGGGATCATGGCTTGGATCGATCGCAACCGTCGGATCATCGCCGATCGGATGGATCGCAACGGTCCGATCGATCATCGCCGATCGGGATCATGGCTTGGATCGATCACAATCGTCAGATATCGTCGTCGATCGATTGGATTGCAACGGTGCGATCGATCATCGCCGATCGGGATAATCGCTTGGATCGATCGCAACCGTCGTATCATCGCTGATCGGATGGATCGCAACCGTCGGATCGATCATCGTCGGGATCTTGGCTTGGATCGATCGCAACCGTCGGATACCGTCGCCGATCGGATAGATCGCAACGATCAGATCGATTATCGCCGATCGGAATCATGGCTTGGATCGATCGCAACTGTCGAATATTGTCGCCGATCGGATGGATCATTGGTCCCATCGATCTCGCCGATCGGGATCATGGCTTGGATTGATCGCAACCGTTGGATCATCACTGATCGGATGGATCGCAACCATCGGATCAATCATCGCCGATTAGGATCATGGCTTGGATCGATCGCAACTGTCGAATATTGTCACCGATCGGATGGATTGCATTGGTCCGATCGATCCTCGCCGATCGGGATCATGGCTTGGATCGATCGCAACCGTTGGATCATCGCTGATCGGATGGATCGCAACCGTCGGATCAATCATCGCCGATTAGGATCATGGCTTGGATCGATCGCAACCATCGTATTGTCGTTGATCGGATGGATCGCAGACGTCGGATCGATCATCGCCGATCGGGATCATGGCTTGGATCGATCGCAACCATTGGATCGTCGCCGATTGGATGGATCGCAACAGTCGGATCAATCATCGCCGATCGGGATCATGGCTTGTATCGATCGCAATCGTCGAATCATCGCCGATCGGTTGGATAGCAACGGTCCGATCGAACATTGCCGATCGGGATAATGGCTTGGATCGATCGCAACCATCGTATCGTCGCCAATCGAATGGATCGCAATCGTCGGATCGATCATCGCTGATCGGGATCATGGCTTAGATCGATCGCAACCATCGGATATCATCGTCGATCGAATGGATTGAAACCATCGGATCAATCATCGCCGATCGGGATCATGGCTTGGATCGATCGCAACCATCGGATCGTCGCCGATCGGATGGATCACAACGGTCCGATCGATCATCGCCAATCGGGATCATGGCTTGGATCGATCGCAACCGTTGGATCATCGCCGATCGGATGGATCGCAATCATCGGATCAATCATTGCCGATCGGGATCATGGCTTGGATCGATTACAACCGTCATATTGTCACCGATCGGATGGATCGCAGCCATCGGATCGATCATCGCTGATCGGGATCATGGCTTGGATCGATCGCAACCGTTGGATCATCGCCGATCGGATGGATCGCAACCGTCGGATCAATCATCGCCGATCGGAATCATGGCTTGTATCGATCGCAACTGCCGGATCGTCGCCGATCGGTTGGATCGCAATGGTCCGATCGATCATCGACGATTGGGATAATGGCTTGGATCGATCGCCACCGTCATATTTGCCTATCGGATGGAACGCAACTGTCGGATCAATCATCGCCGATCAGGATCATGGCTTAGATCGATCGCAACCATCGGATATCATTGTTGATTGGATGGATTGAAACCATCGGATCGATCATCGCCGCTCGGGATCATGGCTTGGATCGATCGCAACCGTCGGATCATTGCCGATCGGATGGATCGCAACAGTCCGATCGATCATCGCCAATCGGGATCATGGCTTTGATCGATCGCAACCGTTGGATCGTCACCGATCGGATGGATCGCAATCGTCGGATCAATCATCGCCGATCTGGATCATCGCTTGGATCGATTGCAACCGTCATATTATCACTGATCGGATGGATCGCAGCCATCGGATCGATCACTGCCGATCGGGATCATGGCTTGGATCGATCGCAACCATTGGATCATCGCCGATCGGATGGATCGCAACCATCGGATCAAACATCGCCGATCGGAATCATGGCTTGTATCGATCGCAACTGCCGGATCATCGCCGATCGGTTGGATCGCAACGGTCTGATCGATCATCGACGATTGGGATAATAGCTTGGATCGATCGCAACCGGTCATATCATCGCTAATCGGATGGAACGCAGCCATCGGATCGATCATCGACGATCGGGATCATGGCTTGGATCGATCGCAACCATCGGATATCATTGCCGATCGGATGGATTGAAACCGTCGGATCGATCATCGCCGATCGGGATCATGGCTTGGATCGATCGCAACCGTCGGATCATCACCGATCGGAGTGATCGCAACGGTCCTATCGATCATCGCCGATCGCAAACATGGCTTGGATCGATCGCTACCGTCGGATATCATCGCTGATCGGATGGATCGCAACCTTCGGATCGATCATAGCCGATCGGGATCATGGCTTGGATCGATCGCAATCGTCCGATCATCGACGATCGGATGGATCGCAACGGTCCGATCGATCATCGCCGATCGGGATCATGGCTTGGATCGATCAAAATAGTCGGATATCATCGCCGATCGGGATCATGGCTAGGATCGCAACCGTCGCGCCGATCGGATGGATCGCAACCGTTGGATCAATCATCGCCGATTGGGATCATGGCTTGGATCGATCGCAACCGTCGGATATCGTCGCCGATCGGATGGATCGCAACCGTAGGATCGATCATCGCCGATCGGGATCATGGCTTGGATCGATCGCAACCGTCATATTGTCGCCGATCGTTGGATCGCAACCGTCGAATCGATCATCGCCGATCGGGATCATGGCTTGGATCGATCACAACCGTCGGATATCGTCGCGATCGGATGGATCGCAACCGTCGGATCGATCATCGCCGATCAGGATCATGGCTTGATCGATCGCAACCATCGTATTATCGCCGATCGGATGGATCGCAACCATCGGATCAATCATCGCCGATTCGGATCATGGCTTGGATCGATCGCAACCATCGGATCATCGCCGATCGGTTGGATCGCAACGTCGGATCGATCATCGCCGATCGGGATAATGGCTTGGATCGATCGCAACCATCGAATATCGTCACTGATCGGATGGATCGCAACCGTCGGATCGATCATCGCCGATCGGGATCATGGCTTGGATCAATCGCAACCGTCGTATAGTCGCCGATCGAATGGATCGCAACCGTCGGATCGATCACCGCCGATCGGGATCATGGCTTGGATCGATCGCAACCGTCGGATCATCGCCGATCGGATGGATCGCAACGGTCGATCGATCATCGCCGATCGGGATCATGGCTTGGATCGATCGCAATCATCGATATCGTCACCGATCGATTGGATCGCAACAGTTCGATCGATCATCGCCGATCGGGATCATGGCTTGGATCGATCGCAACCATCGTATCGTCGCCGATCGGATGGATCGCAACTGTCGGATCGATCATCGCCGATCGGGATCATGGCTTGGATCGATCACAACCGTCGGATATGGATCGCAACGATCGGATGGATCGCAACGATCGGATCGATCGTCGCCGATCGGATTATGGCTTGGATCGATCGCAACCGTCAGATCGTTACCGATCGGATGGATTGCAACTGTCGAATCGATCATCGCCGATCGGGATCATGGCTTGGATCGATCGCAACCGTTGGATTGTCGCCGATCGGAAGGATCGCAACCGTCGGATCAATCATCATCTATTAGGATCATGGCTTGAATCGATCGCAACCATCGTATTGTCGCCGATCGGATGGATCGCAACCGTCGGATCGATCATCGCCGATTGGGATCATGGCTTGGATCGATCGAAACCGTTGGATCGTCGCCGATCGGATGGATCGCAACCATCGGATCATCATCGCCGATCGGGATCATGGCTTGTATCGATTGCACCGTGGATCGTCGCTGATCGATTGGATATAAACGGTTCGATCGATCATCGCCGATCGGATTATGCTAGGATCGATCGCAACCGTCGTATCGTCGCAGATCGGATGGATCGCAACCATCGGATCGATCATCGCCGATTGGGATCATGGCTTGATCGATCGCAACCATCGAATATCATCGTTGATCGGATGGATCGAAACCATCGGATCGATCATCGCTGATCAGGATCATGGCTTGATCGATCGCAACTGGATCATCGCCGATCGGATGGATCGCAATGGTCCGATCAATCATCGCCGATCAAGATCATGGCTTGATCGATCGCAACCGTCGGACATCATCGCCGATCGAATGGATCGCAACCGTCGGATGATCATTGTCGATCTGATGTATCGCAACCGTCGAATAGATCATAGCCGATCGGGATCATGGCTTGGATCGATCGCAACTGTCGGATATTATCGCCGATCGGATGGATCGTAACCATCGAATCGATCATCGCCGATCGTGATCATGGCTTGGATCGATCTTAACCATCGGATCGTCGTCGATCGGATGGATCACAATGGTTCAATCGATCATCCCCGATCGTGATCATGGCTTGATCGATCGCAGCCATTGGATCGTCGCCGATCGAATGGATCGCAACCGTCTGATCAATCATCGCCGATTAGGATCATGGCTTGGATCGATCACAAGCGACGATGGAGCGCAGCCGTCGGATAAATCATCGCCGATCGGGATCATTGCTTGGATCGATCGCAACCATCGAATATCGTCGCCAATCGGATGGATTGAAACCAACGGATCGATCATCGCCGATCAGGATCATGGCTTGGATCGATCGCAACCATCGGATCATCACCGATCGGAGTGATCATAACGGTCCGATCGATCATCGCCGATCACGACATGGCTTGGATCGATCGCTACCGTCGGATATCATCGCTGATCGGATGGATCACAACCTTCGGATCGATCATAGCCGATCGGGATCATGGCTTGGATCGATCGCAATCGTCGGATCATCGACGATCGGATGGATCGCAACCGTCGGATCGATCATCGCCGATCGGGATGGCTTGGATCGATTGCAACAGTTTGATAGTCGCTGATCGAATGGATCACAACGGTTCGATCGATCATCGCCGATCGGGATCATGGCTTGGATCGATCGCAACCATCGAATCGTTGCCGATCGGGTGGATCGCAACCGTCGGATCGATCATCGCCGATCGGGATCATGGCTTGGATCGATCGCAACCGTCGGATATTGTCACCGATCGGATGGATCGCAACAGTCGGATCGATCATCGCCGATCGGGATCATGGCTTGGATCGATCGCAACCGTCGAATCATCGCCGATCGGATGGATCGCAACCGTCGGATCGATTATTGCCGATCGGGATCATGGCATGGATCGATCCCAACCGTCGTATATCGTCGCCGATCGATAGATCGGAACCATCGGATCGATCATCGCCGATCGGGATCATGGCTTGGATCGATCGCAACCGTCTTATCGTCACCGATCGGATGGATCGCAACCGTCGGATCGATCATCGCTGCTCGGGATCATGGCTTGGATCGATCGCAACCGTCGGATATTGTTGCCGATCGAATGGATCGCAACCGTCGAATCGATCATCGCCGATCGTGATCATGGCTTGGATCAATCGCAACCGTCGGATCGTCACCAATCGGATGGATCGCAACGGTCCGATCGATCATCCCCGATCGGAATCATGGCTTGGATTGATCGTAGTCGTTGGTTCGCTGCCGATCGGATGGATCGCAACCGTCGGATCAATCATCGCCGATTAGGATCATGGCTTGGATCGATCGCAAGCATTGATTGCATTGTCACCGATCGGATGGATCGCAGCCATCGGATCGATCATCGCCGATCGAGATCATGGCTTGGATCAATCGCAACCATTGGATCGTCGCCGATCGGATGGATCACAACCGTCGGATCAATCATCGCCGATCGGGATCATGGCTTGTATCGATCGCAACCGTTAGATCGTCTCCAATCGTTGGATAGCAACGGTCCGATCGATCATCGCTGATCGGGATCATGGCTTGGATCGATCGCAACCGTAGTATCATCGCAGATCGGATGGATCGCAATGGTCCGATCGATCATCGCCAATCGAGATCATGGCTTGGATCGATCGCAACAGTCGGATATCATCATCGATCGGATGGATCGCAATCGTCGGATCGATCATCGCCGATCGGATCATGGCTTGGATCGATCGCAATAGTTGGATCGTCGCCGATCGGATTGATCGCAACGGTCCGATCGATCATCGCCGATCGGATCATGGCTTGGATCGATCGCAACCATTGGATCATAGCCGATCGGGTGGATCGCAACAGTCGGATCGATCATCACCAATCGGGATCATGGCTTGGATCGATCGCAACCGTCGGATATCATCGCCGATCGGATGGATCGCAACCGTCGAATCGATCATCGCCGATCGGGATCATGGCTTGGATCGATCGCAACCATCATATTGTCGCCGATCGATGGATCACAACCATCGAATAGATCATCATCGATCGGGATCATGGCTTGGATCGATCGCAACCATCGGATATCATTGCCGATCGGATGGATCGCTACCATCGAATCGATCATCACCGATCGGGATCATGGCTTGGATCATTCACAACTGTCGTATTGTCGCCGATCGGATGGATCGCAACTGTTGGATCAATCATCGCCGATCGAAATCATGGCTTGGATCGATCGCAACCGTCGTATAGTCGTCGATTGGATGGATCACAAACGTCGGATCGATCATCACCGATCGGGATCTTGGCTTGGATCGATAGAAACCATCGGATAACATTGCCGATCAGATGGATTGCAACGATCGGATCGATCGTCGCCGATCGGGATCATGGCTTGGATCGATCGCAACTATCAAATATTGTCGCCGATCGGATGGATCACAATCGTCAAATCGATCATCGCCGATCATGATCATGGCTTCGATCGATTGCAACCGTCGGATCGTCACCGATCGGATGGATGGCAGCGGTCCGATCGATCATTGCCGATCTGGATCATGGCTTGGATCGATCGCAACCGTTGGATCATCCCGATCGGATGGATCGCAACCGTTAGATCCATCATCGTCGATTAGGATCATGGCTTGGATCGATCGCAACCATTGTATTGTCGCCGATCGGGTGGATCGCAGCCATCGGATCGATCATCGCCGATCTGGATCATGGCTTGGATGGATCGAAACCATTGGATCGTCGCTGATCGGATGGATCGCAACCGTCGGATCAATCATCGCCGATCGGGATCATGGCTTGTATCGATCGCAACCATCGGATCGTCGCCGATCGGTTGGATAGCAATGGTCCGATCGATCATCGTTGATCAGGATAATGACTTAGATCGATCGCAACCGTCGGATATCATCGTCGATCGGATGGATTGAAACTGTCGGATCGATCATCGCCGATCGGATCATTGCTTTGATCGATCGCAACCGTCGGAGCATCGCCGATCGGAGGGATCGCAATGGTCGGATCGATCATCGCCGATCGGGATCATGGCTGGATCGATCGCTACCATCGGATATAATGCCGATCGGTTGGATCGCTACCGTTGGATCGATCATAGCCGATCGGGATAATGGCTTGGATCGATCGCAATCATCGAATAATCGACGATCGGATGGATCGCAATGGTCCGATCGATCATCGCCGATCGGGATCATGGCTTGGATCGATCGCAACAGTCGGATATCATCGCCGATCGGATGGATCGCAACCGTCGGATCGATCATCGGCGATCGGGATCATTGCTTGGATCGAATAGTTGGATCGTCGCAGATCGGATGGATCGCTACGGTCCGATCGATCCTCGCCGATCGGGATCATGGCTTGGATCAATCGCAACCATCGGATCATTGCCGATCGGGTGGATCGCAACTGTCGGATCGATCATCGCCGATCGAGATCATGTCTTGGATCGATCGCAACCATCAGATATCGTCGCCGATCGGATGGATCGCAACTGTTGGATCGATCATCGCCGATCGGGATCATGGCTTGGATTGATCGCAACCATCGTAATGTCACCGATCGGATGGATCGCAACCATCGAATCGATCATCGCCGATCGGGATTAGGGCTTGGATCGATCGCAACCATCGGATATCGTCGCCGATCGAATGGATCGCAATCGTCGGATCAATCATCGCCGATCGAGATAATGGCTTGGATCGATCGCAACCATCGTATGATCGCCGATCGGATGGATCACAACCGTCGGATCGATCATCGCTGCTCGGGATCTTGGCTTGGATCGATCGCAACCATCGGATACCGTCGCCGATCGGATAGATCGCAACGATCGGATCGATCATCGCCGATCGGGATCATGGCTTGGATCGATCGCAACTGTCGAATATTGTCGCCGATCGGATGGATCGCAATCGTCGAATCGATCATCGCCGATCGTGATCATGGCTTGGATCGATCGCAACCGTCGGATCATCGCCGATCGGATGGATCACAATGCTCCGATCGATCATCGCCGATCTGGATATTGGCTTGGATCGATCGCAACCGTTGGATCGTCACCGATCGGATGGATTGCAACCGTCGGATCAATCATCGCCGATTAGGATCATGGCTTGGATCGATCGCAACCATCGTATTGTCGTTGATCCGATGGATCGCCGACACCGGATCGATCATCGTCGATCGGGATCATGACTTGGATCGATCGCAACAGTTGGATCATCACTGATCGAATGGATCGCAACAGTCGGATCAATCATCGCCGATCGGGATCATGGCTTGTATCGATAGCAACCGCCGGATCATCGCTGATCGGTTGGATAGCAACGGTCCGATCGAACATTGCCGATCGGGATAATGGCTTGGATCGATCACAACCGTCGTATCGTCGCCAATCGAATGGATCGCAACCGTCGAATCGATCATCGCCGATCGGGATCATGGCTTAGATCGATCGCAACCATCGGATATCATCTTCGATCGGATGGATTGAAACCATCGGATCGATCATCGCAGATCGAGATCATGGCTTGGATCGATCGCAACCATCGGATCGTCGCCGATCGGATGGATCGCAACAGTCTGATCAATCATCACCAATCGGGATCATGGCTTGGATCGATCGCAACCATTGGATCGTCGTCGATCGGGTGGATCGCAACAGTTGGATCGATCATCGCCGATTGGGATCATGGCTTCGATCGATCGCAACCGTCGGATATCATCACCGATCGGATGGATCGCAACTAGGAGTGTAAACCGGGTCAGGCCCGGCCCGACCCGCCCCTGACCCGGCTTGACCCTTGCCCCTCCTTGACCCTTGCCCCTCCTGCCCCTCCAATTTCGGGTCGGATCGGGTCGGGCCGCGGGTCATCAATACCCGCCCCTGACCCGCCCCTACTAATTTTTAATTATTTTTTAATATTTTTTTAATAAATTTTATTTTTTGAACAAAAATAAATTACAAAATAAAACTCAACCAAATACATTAAAATAATTATTGACAATGAAATTTGAGATTTTGTATGGATTTACCACAAAATAAAACTTTACAAACAAAAATTAAAATTTATTAAATTTAGAAGCAATTACATAACGAACATTATTGCGTAATCTCAACCTTACAAATGTAGAATTTAAAAAAAAAAAAAAGAATGATAGAGTAACAAATAAGTGCATCACTTCACATCGTATACATCCCAACTAGGTTGGCACCTATAAGAGTGACTATCATTTGCAAATATTACTCTATCTATATATCATTGTCATTCATCACTAGATCCACTAGTGTGATCTGGTTGTTCACCTAAATACATTGCATCAAAGTTAAGGGCAAGTTCCTCTTTTTCGGCATCTTCTTGTTGTCTATTTTCGGCGAGATACCAATCTCGTAAACACATTAAGGCTTCTACTGTCGGAGGGGCTAGTCGACTCCTTGTTTGACTGATAACGCGTCCACTTGCACTAAAGGCTTGCTCGGATGCTATGGTAGAAACTGGAAATGCCAGGATATCATGAGCTAAAGCTGAAAGAACTGGATATTTTGGTTGTTGTCCCTTCCACCAGTCTAAAAGATTAAAATCATCTTCATTTTCTATTGGAGGTGTACCGAGATACCGTTGTAAGTCGGATGAACTTGAACTGGCATTTCTTGATGACTCTGTCCGTCGAGATGTTATTCTTCTCCAAAGAGATGTATTACCGCCGAAGTCACGGTGAGAGGAAGACGTTGTGGGCATTGTTTGGGCAGTTGTACGATTACAATCATACCGACTCATCAGAGTTTGCATTTCCTGTTTAATATCATTTAATTGTTCATGGGCACTTTCAGGCCCATAAATCATATCTAATAATTGAAGAAAAAAATCTTCTTTATATCTAGGATCTAAAATAGTGGCAATACCAAAATGTTTGGGAAGTGGGTTAAAATATTTATCGAATTTTTCTTTCATTGTAAGAACCAAATTAGTATAATATTCTTGAGAAAAATATTTTTTAAAAATTTCATCAATGACACCCAATTGATAAAGAATAGTAGAAGAAGTGGGATAATAAATTCCACAAAATATTTTAGTAGCCACATCAAAAACATGTAAAAAATCCTTATAAAAAATTGCATTTGCCCAATCAATTGGTTCAATCACATCTAAATTAATAGCGTGATGACTTAAAATAAATAAATCAATTGCTTTTTGATATTTAATAGCAACTTTTAACATAACGTAAGTTGAATTCCATCTTATATTAATTTCCAATGGTAATTTTCTTGGTTTTAAACCAAGTTGAGTACATATACCAAAAAATATATTAATTCTTTTTGGAGAACTCATAGCACAAATTACAGTTTTTTTTATTTTAACAATAGAAGATTCATAAATATTTAATCCATCTTTTACAATTAAATTAAGTATATGGGCACAACAACGCCCATGAATTAATGGACTGCTCGTAGGTAAAGCATTAAGTAAGTAATTAAAACAAACATCATTATACGAAGCATTATCTAAAGTAATAGAAAATATTTTTCTACATAATCCCCATGATGCAAGTTCATTGACAATAAGCTCCCCAACACTCAATCCACTGTAAGGTTGTTCAACTAATGTAAATGAAATTATGCGTTTATTTAATTTCCAATTTTCATCAATGTAATGTGCAGTTATACAAAGATATTCAATATCTTGGCAAGATTTCCACATATCAGAGGTCAAGCATATATGTCCTTCTAAACTATGAAAATAAATTTTTAATTCATCTTTTTTTATTTCAAAATCTTGTATTACTTTATTTTTTGAAGTGTTTCTTGAAAAACCTCGATATTGTGGCGTAAAACTATCGCGAATAAATTCTTCAAAATGTGGATTTTCGCTCATTGTAAAAGGTTGTTCATCTTTAACAATATATCTAACTAAATTATTTTGTGCTCTTGTAGGGTCATAAGAAAAAATATTTAAATTACCCCCTTCATTTCCTAATTGAGTTTGCGCAGCACGTGGAAAATATTGATCAATGACAGAATTGATACGGGGATCCTGTCGGTGCTTTCTATTTAAATGTCTTTTTAAATGACTAGTTCCACTACTAGGTCTACCATCTAATAATTCCCCACAAATATTACATTTAGCTTTATGCATTCTATCATCCCGTAAAATTTTAGTAAAAAAGTCCCATATTTTTCCAGGGCCACGTTGTTGGCCGTGGCGGGAAGATGATGCACCAACATCACTAGTTGTGCTACCGGGTGTTGGTATTTGTGGTGATGCAAATTGTTCTACTTGCTCATGAGGGGGATAAATTATTGAATCTCCACCCTCCAAATCAAAAAATGAGTGTCTCTAGGATCCATTTAGAAAAATAATTTGATAGAAAAAAATCGGTGTATGCAAATTAAAAGAAAAAATAAATACTAACTTGGAATAATTTGAGACTTTGATGCACTTGAGAGAGACTTTGAAACACTTTAAATCTTGACTTCAATTTTGCCAAAATTGGATGCACTTAAGCACAATTGAAGAACACACTTGAGACTTGAGAGTAGCTTGATAGTGTAGAAATTTGAGAGAGAATATGTTAATTTTTTGTAAGTTTGAGTGAATATATTTGTGGGGTATTTATAATGGAAGGTTGGGACTTGGGAGAGATTTTGTAATATTTTTGAAAAAAATTTTGTAAATAAAATTTTTTTTTTGGGACCGTTGGGGCTGCCAACGGCCCTCTGCCGTTTCTGCCGGAATCACCAACGGCTTCATAGCCGTTCTGAGGAGAAAAAAAAAAAAAGAGGAGATGCTGCAGCTGCTGCGCTGCAGTCTGCAGCGTGGCAGAATTCGAAAGGGGCGGGCGGGCCGGGCAGGGGCAGGGGCGGGGCGGGGCGGGGCGGGGCGGGGCGGATGGGGTCGAGCCGGGCGGGTCGAAGGGTCGGGCCGGGGGTGACCCAAGCCCGGACCCGAGGGTGTCTGGGGCAGCAAGGGTCGGGCCATGGAGGGTCGCGGGGCAGGGCCGGGTCGGGGGCATGGCCGGGTCGGGTCGGGTCGGGCCGCGGGCCGACCCGCCCTTTTTACAACCCTAATCGCAACAGTCGGATCGATCATCGCCGATCGGGATCATGGCTTGGATCGATCGCAACCGTTGGATCATCGCCGATATGATGGATCGCAACCGTCGGATCAATCATCGACGATCGTAATCATGGCTTGTATCGATCGCAACTACCGAATAGTCGCCGATCGGTTGGATCGCAACGGTCCGATCGATCATCGACGATTGGGATAATGGCTTGGATCGATCGCAACCGTCATATCCTCGCCTATCGGATGGAACGCAACCGTCGGATCAATCATCGCCAATCGGGATCCTGGCTTAGATCATCACAACCGTCGGATATCATCATCGATTGGATGGATTGAAACCGTCGGATCGATCATCGCCGATCGGGATGATGGCTTGGATCGATCACAACCGTTGGATCATCGCCGATTGGATGGATCGCAACGGTCCGATCGATCATCGCCAATCGGGATCATGGCTTGGATCGATCACAACCATTGGATTGTCACCGATCGGATGGATCGCAATGGTCTGATCGATCATCGCAAATCGGGATCATGGCTTGGATTGATCGCAACCATTGGATCGTCACCGATCGGATGGATCGCAATCGTTGGATCAATCATCGCCGATCGGGATCATGGCTTGGATCGATTGCAACCGTCATATTGTCGCCGATCGGATGGATCGTAGCCATCGGATCGATCATCGCCGATCGGGATCATGGCTTGGATCGATCGCAACCATTGGATCATCGCCGATCGGATGGATCGCAACCGTCGGATCGCCGATCGGAATCATGGCTTGTATCGATCGCAACCGCCGGATCATCGCCGATCGGTTGGATCGCAACGGTCCGATCGATCATCGGATCTTGGATCGATTCGATCGATCGCAACATATCGTCGAATCGGATGGATCGGATCGATCATCGCCGATCGGGATCATGGCTTGGATCGATCGCAACCGTCGGATCGTCGCCGATCGGATGGATCAAACATCGATCATCGGATCGGGATCATGGCTTGGATCGATCAAAATCAATCCGGGATCGGATCGATCGGATGGATCGATCGATCATTGCCGATCGGGATCATGGCTTGGATCGATCGCAATCGGATCGTTGCCGATCGGGTGGATCGCAACGTCGGATCGATCATTGCCGATCGGGATCATGGCTTGGATCGATCGCAACCGTCGATATCATCACCGATCGGATGGATTGCAACGGTCGGATCGATCATCGCCGATCGGGATCATGACTTGGATCGATCGCAACATCGTCATCGATCGAATGGATCACAACTATCGGATCGATCATCGCCGATCAGGATCATGGCTTGGATCGATCACAACCGTCATATATCATCGCCGATCGGATGCATCGAACCATCGGATCGATCATCGCCGATCGGGATCATGGCTTGGATCGATCGCAACCGTCGTATCGTCACCGATCGGATGGATCGCAACCATCGGATCAATCATCGCCGCTCGGGAACTTGGCTTGGATCGATCGCAACCGTCGGATATCGTCGCCCATCGGATGGATCGCAACGATCGGATCGATTGTCGCCGATCGGGATCATGGCTTGGATCGATCGCAACTGTTGGATATTATCGCCGATCGAATGGATCGTAACCATCGAATCGATCATCGCCGATCGGATCATGGCTTGGATCGATCGCAACCATCGGATCGTCGCCGATCGGATGGATCACAACGGTCCGATCGATCATCCCCGATCGGATCATGGCTTGGATCGATCGCAGCCGTTGGATCATCGCCGATCGAATGGATCGCAACGTCGATCAATCATCGCCGATTAGGATCATGGCTTGGATCGATCGCAACATCGCATTGTCGCCGATCGGATGGATCGCAGCCGTCGGATCGATCATCACCGATCGGGATCATGGCTTGGATCGATCGCAACCGTTGGATCGTCACCGATCGGATAGATCGCAACCGTCGATCAATCATCGCCGATCTGAATCATGGCTTGTATCGATCGCAACCGTCGGATCGTCGCCAATCGGTTGGATAGCAACGGTCCGATCGATCATCGCCGATCAGGAAAATGGCTTGGATCGATCGCAACCGTCGTATCGTCGTAGATCGATGGATCACAACCGTCGGATCGATCATCAACGATTGGGATCATGGCTTAGATTGATCGCAACCGCCGGATATCATCGTCGATCGGATGGATTAAAACCATCGGATCGATCATCGCCGATCAGGATCATGGCTTTCATCGATCGCAACCATCGGATCATCGCCAATCGGAGGGATCGCAATGGTCCGATCGATCATCGCCAATCAGGATCATGGCTTGATCGATTGCACCGTCGGATATCATCGCCGATCGGATGGATCGCAACCATCGGATCGATCATAGTCGATCGGGATCATGGCTTGGATCGATCGCAATCGTGGATCATCAACGATCGATGGATCGCAATGGTCCGATCGATCATCGCCGATCAGGATCACGGCTTGGATCGATCGCAATAGTCGGATCATCGCCAATCAGATGGATCGCAACCGTCGGATCGATCATCGCCGATCGGGATCATGGCTTGGATCGATCGCAATAGTTGGATCGTCGCCGATCGGATGGATTGCAATGGTTCGATTGATCATCGCCGATCGGATCATGGCTTGGATCGATCGCAATCATCGGATCATAGCCGATCGGGTGGATCGCAACCGTCGGATCGATCATCGCCGATCGGGATCATTGCTTGGATCGATCACAACCGTTGTATCATCGCCGATCGGATGGATCGCGACCGTCGGATCGATCATCGCCGATCGGGATCATGGCTTGGATCGATCGCAACCGTCATATTGTCACCGACATGATGGATCGCAACCGTCGAATAGATCATCGCCGATCGAGATCATAGCTTGGATCGATCGCAACCGTCGGATATCGTCACCGATCGGATGGATTGCAACGTCGGATCGATCATCGCCGATTGGGATCATGGCTTGGATCATTCGCAACCGTCGTATTATCACCGATCGGATGGATCGCAACCGTCGGATCAATCATCGCCGATCGGGATCATGGCTTGGATCGATTGCAACCGTCGTATAGTCGCCGATCGGATGGATCGCAACCGTCGGATTGATTATCGCCGATCGGGATCATGGCTTGGATCAATCGCAACCGTCGGATCATCGCCGATCGGATGGATCGCAACGGTCCGATCGATCATCGCCGATCGGGATCATGGCTAGGATCATTCGCAACCGTCGTATTATCGCCGATCGGATGGATCGCAACCGTTGGATCAATCATCGCCGATTGGGATAATGGGTTGGATCGATCGCAACCGTCGGATATCGTCGCCGATCGGATGGATCGCAACCGTAGGATCGATCATCGCCGATCGGGATCATGGCTTGGATCGATCGCAACCGTCATATTGTTGCCGATATGTTGGATCGCAACCGTCGAATAGATCATCGCCAATTGGGATCATGGCTTGGATCGATCACAACCGTCGGATATCGTCGCCGATCGGATGGATCGCAACCGTCGGATCGATCATCGCCGATCGGGATCATGGCTTGATCGTTCGCAACCATCGTATTATCGCCGATCGGATGGATCGCAACGTCGGATCAATCATCGCCGATTCGGATCATGGCTTGGATCGATCGCAACCATCGGATCATAGCCGATCGGTTGGATCGCAACGTCGGATCGATCATTGCCGATCGGGATAATGGCTTGGATCGATCGCAACCGTCGAATATCGTCACTGATTGGATGGATCGCAACCGTCGGATCGATCATCGCGATCGGGATCATGGCTTGATCATTCGTAACCGTCGTATTATTGCCGATCGGATGGATCTCGGATCAATCATCGCCGATCGGATCATGGCTTGGATCAATCGCAACCGTCGTATAGTCACCGATCGATGGATTGCAACCGTCGGATCGATCATCGCCGATCGGGATCATGGCTTGGATCGATCGCAACCGTCGGATCATTGCCGATCGGATGGATCGCAACGGTCGATCGATCATCGCCGATCGGGATCATGGCTTGGATCGATCGCAACATCGGATATCGTCACCGATCGATTGGATCGCAACCGATCGATCATCGCTGATAATGGCTTGGATCGATCACAACCATTGTATCGTCACCGATCGGATGATCGCAACTATCGATCATCGCCGATCGGGATCATGGCTTGGATCGATCGCAACCGTCGGATATGGATCGCCGATCGGATGGATCGCAACGATCGGATCGATCGTCGCCGATCGGATTATGGCTTGGATCGATCGCAACCGTCGGATCATTACCGATCGGATGGATTGCAACCCGAATCGATCATCGCCGATCGGGATCATGGCTTGGATCGATCGAACCGTTGGATTGTCGCCGATCGGAAGGATCGCAACCGTCGGATCAATCATCGATTAGGATCATGGCTTGATCGATCGCAACCATCGGTCGCCGATCGGATGGATCGCAGCCATCGGATCGATCATCGCCGATCGGGATCATGGCTTGGATCGATCGGATCGTCGCCGATCGGATGGATCGGGATCGCCGATCGGGATCATGGAATCGGGATCGGATCGGGATCGCAACGATCGATCATCGATGGCTTGGATCGATCGATCGGATCGGATGGATCGCAACGGGATCGATCATCGCCGATCATGGCTTGGATCGATCGCAACCGTCGGACGATCGGATGGATCGCAACGATCGGATCGATCATCGCCGATCGGATCATGGCTTGGATCGATCGCAACCGTCGGATCATCCGATCGGATGGATTGCAAATCGATCATCGCCGATCGGGATCATGGCTTGGATCGATCGGCGCCGATCGGATGGATCATCGGATCGGGATCATGGCTTGGATCGATCGCAACCATCGGTCGCCGATCGGATGGATCTCGGATCGATCATCGCCGATCGGGATCATGGCTTGGATCGATCGAAACCGTCGGATCGTCGCCGATCGGATGGATCGCAACCGGGATCATCATCGCCGATCGGGATCATGGCTTGGATCGATCGCAACATCGTCGATCGGTTGGATCGCAACATCGATCATCGCCGATCGGGATCATGGCTTGGATCGATCGCAACCGTCGTATCGTCGCCGATCGGATGGATCGCAACCATCGGATCGATCATCGCCGATCGGGATCATGGCTTGATCGATCGCAACCATCGAATATCATCGCGATCGGATGGATTGAAACCATCGGATCGATCATCGCTGATCGGGATCATGGCTTGATCGATCGCAACCCGGATCATCGCCGATCGGAGGGATCGCAATGGTCCGATCAATCATCGCCGATCGGATCATGGCTTGATCGATCGCAACCGTCGGATCATCACCGATCGGATGGATCGCAACGTCGGATCGATCATCGTCGATCATATCGTCATGATCGAATCATGGCTTGGATCGATCGCAATTGTCGGATATTATCGCCGATCGGATGGATCGTAACCATCGAATCGATCATCGCCGATCGTGATCATGGCTTGGATCGATCTTAACCGTCGGATCGTCGCCGATCGGATGGATCACAATGGTTCGATCGATCATCCCCGATCGTGATCATGGCTTGGATCGATCGCAGCCATTGGATCGTCGCCGATCAAATGGATCGCAACCGTCGATCAATCATCGCCGATTAGGATCATGGCTTGGATCGATCACAAGCGACGATGGAATGCAGCCGTCGGATAAATCATCGCCGATCGGGATCATGCTTGGATCGATCGCAACCATCGAATATCGTCGCCAATCGGATGGATTGAAACCATCGATCGATCATCGCCGATCAGGATCATGGCTTGGATCGATCGCAACCATCGGATCATCACCGATCGGAGTGATCACAACGGTCCGATCGATCATCGCCGATCACGAACATGGCTTGGATCGATCGCATCGGATATCATCGCTGATCGGATGGATCACAACCTTCGGATCGATCATAGCCGATCGGGATCATGGCTTGGATCGATCGCAATCGTCGGATCATCGATGATCGGATGGATCGCAACGGTCCGATCGATCATCGCCGATCGGGATCATGGCTTGGATCGATCGAAACAGTCTCATCGCCGATCGGATGGATCGCAACCGTCGGATCGATCATCGCCGATCGGGATCATGGCTTGGATCGATTGCAACAGTTTGATAGTCGCTGATCGAATGGATCACAACGGTTCGATCGATCATCGCCGATCGGGATCATGGCTTGGATCGATCGCAACCATCGGATCGTTGCCGATCGGGTGGATCAACCGTCGGATCGATCATCGCCGATCGGGATCATGGCTTGGATCGATCGCAACCGTCGGATATTGTCGATCGGATGGATCGCAACAGTCGAATCGATCATCGCCGATCGGGATCATGGCTTGGATCGATCGCAACCGTCGAATCGTCGCCGATCGGATGGATCGCAACCGTCGGATCGATCATCGCCGATCGGGATCATGGCATGGATCGATCCCAACCGTCGTATCGTCGCCGATCGGATGATCGGAACCATCGGATCGATCATCGCCGATCGGGATCATGGCTTGGATCGATCGCAACCGTCTTATCGTCACCGATCGGATGGATCGCAACCGTCGATCGATCATCGCCGCTCGGGATCATGCTTGGATCGATCGCAACCATCGGATATTGTTGCCGATCGAATGGATCGCAACCGTCGAATCGATCATCGCCGATCGGATCATGGCTTGGATCAATCACAACCGTCGGATCGTCACCAATCGGATGGATCGCAATGGTCCGATCGATCATCCCCGATCGGAATCATGGCTTGGATCGATCGTAGCCATTGGTTCGCCGCCGATCGGATGGATCGCAACCGTCGGATCGATCATCGCCGATCGGATCATGGCTTGGATCGATCGCAACCGTTGGATCGTCGCCGATCGGATGGATCACAACCGTCGGATCATCATCGCCGATCGGGATCATGGCTTGTATCGATCGCAACCGTCGGATCGTCGCCGATCGTTGGATAGCAACGGTCCGATCGATCATCGCCGATCGGGATAATGGCTTGGATCGATCGCAACCGTAGTATCATCGCAGATCGGATGGATCGCAATGGTCCGATCGATCATCGTCGAGATCATGGCTTGGATCGATTGCAACAGTCGATATCATCATCGATGGATCGCAACCGTCGGATCGATCATCACCGATCGGATCATGGCTTGGATCGATCGCAATAGTTGGATCGTCGCCGATCGGATGATCGCAACGGTCCGATCGATCATCGCCGATCGGGATCATGGCTTGGATCGATCGCAACCATCGGATCATAGCCGATCGGATGGATCGCAATAGTCGGATCGATCATCACCGATCGGGATCATGGCTTGGATCGATCGCAACGTTGGATCATCGCCGATCGGATGGATCGCAACCGTCGAATCGATCATCGCCGATCGGGATCATGGCTTGGATCGATCGCAACCGTCATGTCGCCGATCGATGGATCGCAACGGTCCGATCGATCATCACCGATCGAGATCATGGCTTGGATCGATCGCAACCATCGGATCATAGCCGATCGGGTGGATCGCAACTGTCGGATCGATCATCATCGATCGGGATATGGCTTGGATCAATCGCAACCGTCGGCTATCGTCGCCGATTGGATGGATCGCAACCGTCGGATCGATCATCGCCGATTGGAATCATGGCTTGATCGATCGCAACCATCGGATATCGTCACCGATCGGATGGATCGCAATAGTCGATCGTCGCCGATCGGATGGATCGCAACCGTCGGATCGATCATCGCCGATCGGGATCATGGCTTGGATCATTCGCAACCGTCGTATAGTCGCCGATCGGATGGATCGCAACTGTCGGATCGATCATGGCCGATCGGGATCATGGCTTGGATCGATCGCAACCGTCGGATCATCGCCGATCGGATGGATCGCAACGGTCCGATCGATCATCGCCGATCGGGATCATGGCTTGGATCGATCAATCGTCAGATATCGTCGTCGATCGATTGGATTGCACGGTCGATCGATCATCGCCAATCGGGATAATCGCTTGGATTGATCGCAACCATCGTATCATTGCTTATCGGATGGATCGCAACCGTCGGATCGATCATCGTCGCTCGGGATCTTGGCTTGGATCGATCGCAACCGTCGGATACCGTCGCCGATCGGATAGATCGCAACGATCAGATCGATCGTCGCCGATCGGAATCATGGCTTGGATCGATCGCAACTGTCGAATATTGTCGCCGATCGGATGGATTGCATTGGTCCCATCGATCCTCGCCGATCGAGATCATGGCTTGGATTGATCGCAACCATTGGATCATCACTGATCGGATGGATCGCAACCGTCGGATCAATCATCGCCGATTAAGATCATGGCTTGGATCGATCGCAATTGTCGAATATTGTCACCGATCGGATGGATTGCATTGGTCCGATCGATCCTCGCCGTTCAGGATCATGGCTTGGATTGATCGCAACTGTTGGATCATCGCTGATCGGATGGATCGCAACCGTCAGATCAATCATCGCCGATTAGGATCATGGCTTGGATCGATCGCAACCATCGTATTGTCGTTGATCGGATGGATCGCAGACGTTGGATCGATCATCGCCGATCGGGATCATGGCTTGGATCGATCGCAACCGTTGGATCATCGCCGATTGGATGGATCGCAATAGTCGAATCAATCATCGCCGATCGGGATCATGGCTTGTATCGATCGCAATCGTCGAATCATCGCCGATCGGTTGGATAGCAACGGTCCGATCGAACATTGCCGATCGGGATAATGGCTTGGATCGATCGCAACCATCGTATCGTCGCCAATCGAATGGATCGCAATCGTCGGATCGATCATCGCCGATCGGGATCATGGCTTAGATCGATCGCAACCATCGGATATCATCGATCGAATGGATTGAAACCATCGGATCAATCATCGCCGATCGGGATCATGGCTTGGATCGATCGCAACCATCGGATCGTCGCCGATCGGATGGATCACAACGGTCGATCGATCATCGCAATCGGGATCATGGCTTGGTTCGATCGCAACCGTTGGATCATCGCCGATCGGATGGATCGCAATCATCGGATCAATCATTGCCGATCGGGATCATGGCTTGGATCGATTACAACCATCATATTGTCACCGATCGGATGGATCGCAGCCATCGGATCGATCATCGCTGATCGGGATCATGGCTTGGATCGATTGCAACCGTTGGATCGTCGCCGATTGGATGGATCGCAACCGTCGGATCAATCATCGCCGATCGGAATCATGGCTTGTATCGATCGCAACTGCCGGATCGTCACCGATCGGTTGGATCGCAACGGTCCGATCGATCATCGACGATTGGGATAATGGCTTGGATCGATCGCCACCGTCATATCCTTGCCTATCGGATGGAACGCAACTATCGGATCAATCATCGCGATCAGGATCATGGCTTAGATCGATCGCAACCGTCGGATATCATTGTTGATTGGATGGATTGAAACCATCGGATCGATCATCGCCGCTCGGGATCATGGCTTGGATCGATCGCAACCGTCGATCATTGCCGATCGAATGGATCGCAACGGTCCGATCGATCATCGCAATCGGGATCATGGCTTTGATCGATCGCAACCGTTGGATCATCACCGATCGGATGGATCGCAATCGTCGGATCAATCATCGCCGATCCGGATCATCGCTTGGATCGATTGCAACCGTCATATTATCATTGATCGGATGGATCATAGCCATCGGATCGATCACTGCCGATCGGGATCATGGCTTGGATCGATCGCAACCATTGGATCATCGCCGATCGGATGGATCGCAACCATCGGATCAAACATCGCCGATCGGAATCATGGCTTGTATCGATCGCAACTGCCGGATCATCGCCGATCGGTTGGATCGCAACGGTTTGATCGATCATCGACGATTGGGATAATAGCTTGGATCGATCGCAACCGGTCATATCATCGCTAATCGGATGGAACACATCCATCGGATCGATCATCGACGATCAGGATCATGGCTTGGATCGATCGCAACCGTCGGATATCATCGCCGATCGGATGGATTGAAACCGTCGGATCGATCATCGCCGATCGGGATCATGGCTTGGATCGATCGCAACCGTCGGATCATCACCGATCGGAGTGATCGCAACGGTCCTATCGATCATCGCCGATCGCAAACATGGCTTGGATCGATCGCTACCGTCGGATATCATCGCTGATCGGATGATTGCAACCTTCGGATCGATCATAGCCGATCGGGATCATGGCTTGGATCGATCGCAATCGTCCGATCATCGACGATCGGATGGATCGCAACGGTCCGATCGATCATCGCCGATCGGGATCATGGCTTGGATCGATCGAAACAGTCGGATATCATCGCCGATCGGATGGATCGCAACCGTCGGATCGATCATTGCCGATCGGGATCATGGCTTGGATCGATCGCAACAGTTTGATCGTCGCTGATCGGATGGATCACAACGGTTCGATCGATCATTGCCGATCGGGATCATGGCTTGGATCGATTGCAACCGTCATATTGTCGCCGATCAGATGGATCATAGCCATCGGATCGATCATCGCCGATCGGGATCATGGCTTGGATCGATCGCAACCGTTGGATCATCGCCGATCGGATGGATCGCAACTGTTGGATCAATCATCGCCGATCGGAATCATGGCTTGTATCGATCGCAACCGCCGGATCGTCGCCGATTGGTTGGATTGCAACGGTCCGATCGATCATCGACGAATTGGATAATAGCTTGGATCGATCGCAACCGTCATATCATCGCCAATCGGATGTAACGCAGCCGTCGGATCGATCATCGCCGATCGGGATAATGGCTTGCATCGATCGCGACCATCAGATATCATCGCCGATCATTCGGATTGAAACCGTTGGATCGATCATCGCCGATTGGGATCATGGCTTGGATCGATCGCAACCTTCGGATCACCGCCGATCGGAGTGATCGCAACGGTCCAATCGATCATCGCCGATCGCGAACATGGCTTGGATCGATCGCTATAGTCGGATATCATCGCTGATCGGATGGATCGCAACCTTCGGATCGATCATAGCCGATCGGGATCATGGCTTGGATCGATCGCAATCGTCGGATCATCGACGATCGGATGGATCGCAACGGTCCGATCGATCATCGCCGATCGGGATCATGGCTTGGATCGATCGAAACAGTCGGATATCATCGCCGATCGGATGGATCGCAACCGTCGGATCAATCATCGCTAATCGGGATCATGGCTTGGATTGATCGTAACAGTTTGATCGTCGCTGATTGGATGGATCACAACGGTTCGATCGATCATCGCCGATCGGGATCATGGCTTAGATCAATTGCAACTGTCATATTATCGCCGATCGGATGGATCGAAGCCATCGGATCGATCATCGCCGATCGGGATCATGGCTTGGATCGATCACAATCGTCAGATATCGTCATCGATCGATTGGATTGCAACGGTGCGATCGATCATCGCCGATCGGGATAATCGCTTGGATCGATCGCAACCGTCGTATCATCGCTGATCGGATGGATCGCAACCGTCGGATCGATCATCGTCGCTCGGGATCTTGGCTTGGATCGATCGCAACCGTCGGATACCGTCGCCGATCGGATAGATCGCAACGATCAGATCGATCGTCGCCGATCGGAATCATGGCTTGGATCGATCGCAACTTTCGAATATTGTCGCCGATCGGATGGATTGCATTAGTCCCATCGATCCTCGCCGATCGGGATCATGGCTTGGATTGATCGCAACCATTGGATCATCATTGATGAGTTCGGCAATGTTCCCGCCGCTTCAGCCCATCCCTGTTTCCTTGGAGATTTCTCCTCCCTCGGCTCTTCCGAAGGACTCCCATGGCGCCTCCTGTGAGCAGGACGTTGCAATGGGCTCGCATCCGTCCGACTGGGCGTCCTTGCTTAAAGCGACCCCTTCTTCTATGCAGCTCAAATTCATTAAACCGGAGTTTTGTTCGATTGAGGGCAAGCTCACTATAAAACTTCCTTCTTCAGTGGCACAGAAAGGCTCATCTATCTGGAAGAACACCATGGTGGGGTTTTTCCTGGACAAACTTCCTTTCTCTCTGGTTCAAGCGTCCGCAATGAAGCACTGGGGCAAGCTCGGTTTGCTGAATGTTCTAAGTAACGGCAACGGTTTCTTTTTCTTCAATTTCCCTGACTCGGGTAGCCTTAATGAAGCTCTGGAGGGCGGTCCTTGGCACTTTGGGGGGAGACCTATCTTCTTAAAGAGATGGTCCTCATGCATGAATCTTTCAATGGAGGGCTGCAGGAAAGTCCCGATCTGGGCTCACTTCTACAACGTCCCTCTGGAGTTTTGGACTGAAGACGGCCTTAGTTACATTGCAAGCATGGTCGGGAAGCCACTGCATGCTGACAAAATGACAACCTCTCTAAGGAGACTAAGCTATGCCAGAATTTGTATTGAGATTGATATAAATGATTCTCTCCCGGACGCTTTCGATATCGAATTGGAGGATGGGAGTGTTGCTGGAATCCAAATTGCTTACAACTGGATCCCAAAGAGGTGCTCTATTTGTAAGGTGTTCGGGCACCTATCTTCTAATTGCAAGAAAGCTGGTCATCAGGTTTGGATTCCTAAACCTGCTCATCCAAATTCGTCTCCGCTACGTGATGGGGAATGGAAGACTGTGAATTCTAACCGTAAGGCAGAGCCGGGCAATCCTCCACTCTCGTCCAAAGCTAAGCACGTCTCTGTTTCTATGACTCAGGCTGTTCCTAACCAGGAAGCCCTTCCAATGTATGGTTTGCACTCTTCTGTCAATTCTTTCGATGCCCTGAGATCGGATGAGGCTCTCCCTGCTATGCATTTGCATGCTGAGTCTGCAGCTGCGGCTGACGATCCGATTGCAGCCGTCGTCGATCGGATTGCAGCCGTTGTCGACCCGATTCCAGTTGACGATCCGCTTGACTCAGAAGTCGGAGATCCGATAGCATCTGACGATCCGGCTTATGATGGAGTGGGCGATCCGTTAGCTGTTGATGATCCGAGTGGTACAGGAGCTGGTGATCCGTTGACGATCCGAATGCTTTTGTTGTTCCGATCGCCAGCTCCTCTGCTTCTCCTGTTGGGAATCGATCTGGCCTCTTTCGCTGTCCTGACGACATCTCTTTGATTTCTAATGTTCAGCTGGGGATTTCTTCTGCTCCTACTGCGGATGACTCCACCTGCCTTTCGGAGACTACCCCCTCGTCACCCTCTTGCTCTACTCTTCTTGCTAGGAAACTGCTTATGGTTGATGAAGTGGAGATGAAACTGGGAAGGAAGAAGAAAAAGGACAAGAAGATTGCTGGAAGCTCGGGTAATTCCAGAGGGAAGCTTTCCACGTCTTCCAAATGATCAAATTAGCCTCATGGAACATCAGGGGTCTAAACGATCCCTCAAAGCAGTCGGAAGTTAAAAATCTTGTACATACTCAAAAAATCTCCTGTATAGCTCTCCTTGAGACCAAGATCAATCCAAGCAATAAAGAGAAGTTCCAGACGTCCCTGTTTACGGGATGGGATTGCATTAACTTTTATGATGGGAATTGCTCGGGCAGAATTTGGATCTGGTGGGACCCTAAAAAGCTCCTAGCAACTGTTATCTCCAAGCTTGATCAAATTATTCATCTGTCTCTCACTGTCATTAGCTCTGGAGAGCGTTTTGCCGCTTCTTTGTCTACGGCTCAAATGATCTGGTGGCTCGCCGTCGGCTCTGGATGAACTTGATTGATCATGCTGCCTCCTTCTCCCATCTGCCGTGGCTTCTTATGGGAGACTTCAATGCAATCCGCTTCAGGCAAGAAAGAAAAGGAGGTAGTTCTCAATGGCCGAGTCATATGGATGATTTCAATAACGCTCTGTTTGATGCCGGTTTGGACGACCTTCGCTTCAGTGGATTTCTCTTCACTTGGCATAACTCAAGAGCTATTGGCCACATCATGTGCAAGCTTGATAGGGCTCTTGTGAATCCTCTATGGCTCAACCTCTTCCACCACTCGAGTGCTAAATTTCTTCCTTTTGGTCTCTCTGACCATTCGCCGGCAGTTGTGGATCTTGGTCTGTGTATTCCTCTATTCAAACCCCCCTTTAAATTCTTCAACTTCTGGTCTGAGTTTGACGAATTCCTCCCGTTAGTTGAAAGAATTTGGAACACCCCGGTGGCTGGTCACTCCATGTTCAAAGTCTACAGAAAATTGAAGTTATTAAAATTTGCTCTCAAGGATCTGTGTAAGACAAAGAATGACCTTATCAATGGTGATCTCTCCTCTCTCCGCACCGAGCTCGATGACCTCCAATCGTCTATTGCTGGTGGTTCAAATGTCAGTGATTGCTGGATAAGGAGCTTGACTGTGCTAAAAGGTTGGCCACTGCCTATAAGGGGAGGGAGAGCTACGCCAAACAGAGAAGCAGAATTCAATGGCTTAAAGAAGGTGACAAGAACTCTGCCTTTTTCTTCAACTCGGTTAAAGGGAGACATAACACCAACAAAATCCTCTGTATCCAGAATCAAAATGGTGAATGGATTAGAGAGAAGGATCGGATTGCTCATGAAATCGTCTGCTTCTACAAGCAACTCCTCGGCACGGATTCTGGCACAGCATATGACGGATCCGACCTGCTCGGTCTCTTCCTTGATCCGGTTCTTTCCCCGGATCAGGCTAGCAAGTTAAGCAACGGTATCACTGAGGATGAAATTAAAGAGGCTTTCTTTCAGCTGCACCCTAATAAAGCTCCGGGTCCGGATGGCTACAATGCTTATTTCTTCCAGCACACTTGGCCTATCGTGGGAGCTGATATCTCTATGGCTATTAGGGACTTTTTCTCCTTTTTTTTTTTTTTTTTGAAAAGTGAAATGCGAATTTTATAAGTAAGGAGAGTTAAGTACAGGAAGACGGGGCATACCCCAGATAAGACAAGTAAGAACAATAGAAACCTAAGCAAAAGGTGAAAACATCTCACACGAGATGAAAATAAGATAGATCAAAATTATCCCCAGCATCTAGATGTCATCAGAGAAGGGTAGCGGTTAGTTGCCATGTTGGAGATACAATAAAATCTTAACAAAGGCCATCAGTTCGAGATAGAGGAAGGGAGCTGCCAATTTGCAATCAATTTTTGATGACCTTCCTTCCTGGGAAAAATAGCACCGTCCAAACTCGCCCTAACAGAGTCCTTAATCTTTGAAAGGATCCCAGCTTCATTAAGAGGTCTTTGGCCATGCTTACGAGAGTTCCTTTCAAACCAAATGAGGTACAAAGAAGCTCCCAAAGCCAATCTGCTGATAATTGAATGAAGGGATTTGCCTTTAATATTCCTGCTTAGCCACGGTCTCAAGAGCTCCCAAGATGAAGGATAATGCTCAAAATCGCACAAACTGGCAATAGAAGACCAGATCCGAAAAGAAAATGGGCAGCTGAAGAATAGATGGCTATGATCCTCTGTATGGTCTTGGCATAGAAAGCAGGATAAGGAGAGATGACCTTGTACACCAAAGGAATGGAGACGATCTTGAGTAGAGAGTCTACCTCTGATAGCAAGCCATAAAATAAATGAGTGCCTAGGCACATGATGAGGAAACCATAGAAGATGCGCCCAGTCAACACGGCCGCTCGGAGTCCGAATGCAATTCCAAACACCCTTAATAGAGAAGGCTGGGGAGCCATCCCAAAGAATCTTGTCCTGATGGGTGCAATCAGGGGGATCAAGGGATCTAGAGTCTTCCTTCAGAGCTATCAGCTCAATAGAATTTGCTACCGGCCATCTCCATGAGCCGCCAAAAATAATGTCACTAACCTTTGCATTTATCCCAAGTCCGGAGTCGGAAATGACTCTAGCCTGCGAGGAGGAACAGATAGGGCCAAGAGGCCTCCAAGAATCAAACCAAAGGGAAGTATCTCCACCATTCCCTACATTGACGGAGATGAAAGCCCTGATTCTGTCCCGAAGCTTTAGGATTTTCCTCCAGGTCCAAGAGCAGTTCCAAGGAACTTTAGCCACCCAGAAGTGGTCTTTATGCAGCAGATTCCTTTTGACCCAAGCAGCCCACAGGGAATTAGAGCAGGGCTGGCAAAGAAGCCAAATATAACGGGTCATGGAGGCAGTGTTCCAATCACGAATCTTTTTGATTCCCAATCCACCTTCAGGCTTCGGACAAGAGATATCACTCCAAGCAACTTTAGCACCAGAGTGACTTAAGGAAGTACCTTTCCATAAGAAAGCAGAGAGAATACCTTCTATATCTTTGGTGACTTTAACTGGTAGAATAAAGTGGGAGCTCCAAAAAGTCTGGATACTGAATATAATTGATTGAATAAGTTGAAGCCTTCCAGCATAGGAGAGGAAGCGATTAGTCCATAGCTTGATCCTCTTCACTATACGATCCACCAAGGCTTTGCAGTCCAAAGCTTTAAGCTTCGAGGAGATGAGAGGAACCCCCAAATATGTAATAGGAAATGAACCCATATTGTATCCTATGAAGTTTGCAAGGTCATGTTGCGAGGAAGCAGTCATACCGGAAAGAAATATGGAACTTTTAGAGCTGTTTGGTGTTAAGCCCGATAGAGAGGAGAAGGTATCAAGGGCATTCTTCACTACTTGGACAGAATTAAGATCCCCCCGACAAAAAACCAGCAGGTCATCCGCAAAGCAAAGATGAGATAAATTTGATTTCCGGCATCTCCAATGAAATTTGAAAGAGGTGGAAGCTTGGATTTTAAACTCAAGAATCCTAGAGAAGACATCCATACAAATGACAAATAAATAAGGTGAGATAGGATCACCTTGACGGAGGCCTTTCTTCCCTTCAAAAAAACCATTGAGTTCTCCATTAATGGATATAGAGTACTTGGCAGAGGTGACACACGCCTTGATCCATCCAATAAAGATCGAAGGGAATCCAAGATGCAGAAGGGTATCCCAAAGGAAGTCCCAACGAACCGAATCAAAAGCCTTCATAAGATCAATCTTGAGAGTACAATTTGGGGTTGACGAAGGGAGATGATATCCACGAACTAGCTCCTGGGCCATAAGAATGTTGTCCCCAATATGTCTATCTTGGACAAAAGCAGACTGGGCTGTGTTGATAATAGACGGAAGAACTGCTTTAAGACGACTAGCTAGGAGCTTTGAAATACATTTGTAGATAGAATTGCAGCATGAAATAGGTCTAAAGTCCTTTAATTTAGAGGCATTAGGAACTTTAGGGATGAGAGCCACAATAGTGCAGTTTGCTTCCTTGAGGAGAATCCCATTAGAGAAGAAATCCTTAATAGCTATTGAGATATCAGCTCCCACAATATGCCAAGTTCGATGGAAGAAGTAAGCATTGAAACCATCTGGACCAGGTGATTTATTAGGGTGGAGACTGAAGAAAGCAGATTTGATTTCATCTTCGGAGAAATCACAGCTTAACATAGAAGCTTGTTCAGGAGATAGGATCCTCTCTTTGAAGAAACAGGACATAATGCTGCCATCATAAGTAGATTTGCAATCCGAGCCGAGGAGCAACTTATAGAACTGAACAACCTCACTGGAGATCTGATCCTTATCCCTGATCCAATCCCCATTATCCTTCTGGATAGACAGAATTTTGTTCATATTGGATCTACCCTTGATAGAGTTGAGAAAGAAAGCTGAATTGTGATCTCCTTCTTTCAGCCACTGAATGCGACTACGCTGCCTAGCGTAGCTTTCTTTCCCTCTAGAGACAAGCGTCAGTCTCTTGGCACAATCAATTGCCTTCTGCAGCAGATGAACATCATTATTCCCAGACGCAATAGAAGCTTGCAGTTCATTAAGCTCGGAGCGAATGAGATTCAGATCGCCATTTATTAACTTGTTCTTAGTCTGGCACAGAGCTTTCAAGGCCGTCTTCACCAGTTTGAGTTTCTTATAAACTCTGAACATAGAATATCCAGCAATTGGAGTAGCCCAGATTTCCTCAATTAACGGAAGGAATTCATCAAATTCGGTCCAAAAGTTAAAGAATTTAAAAGGCGATTTGTATAGAGGCAAACTAACTCCAAGATTGACCACGGCAGGGGAGTGATCCGAAAGACCATAAGGGAGATATTCAGCATTAGATTGAGTGAAGACGTTGAACCAGGAAGGATTAACAATCGCCCTGTCCAATTTCCTGAGGATGTGGCCCTGGGTTCTGGAGTTATGCCAAGTAAAGAAACAACCACCGTAACGAAGATCGTCCAAACCAGCAGATAACAGAGCATCATTGAATTCGTCCATGAAACCAGGCCAGTCGAAGAGCCACCTTTGCGTTCATGGCGGTAACGAATGGCATTGAAGTCACCCATGACTAGCCAAGGAATCTGGGCAAAGATTGTAGCTTGATGCTTCAAAATATCCCACAGATGTCTTCTAGCTGTCAGAACATTGGAGCCGTAGACAAAGGAGACAGCAAATTTATCATTTGACCCGAGAATAGTGATATGAAGATGGAAGATCTGATCGTGAAGGGAAACAACATCTGCACTGAGCTTGTTAGGATCCCAGAACACCCAGATTCTACCAGAGTCGCCACCATCATAGGAATTGATGCAGTCCCGGTAACGATGCCGATCTCATCTGGTCTAGAGAGAGAAGCTCTGGGGTTCTAGAGAGAGAAATTCTCTAGCTCTGTTTCCTTCTTTCTTGCCTGTTCTACTGGTTGCTTGCTGGCCCTATGGGAGATCATCAATCTTGGTTTTTACGTTTGTTGTTATCTTTGATCGTCCTCCGCTGGTTTGTCGCTGCTTCTTTGTGATCTGATCTTGGAGGTTCCTCCCGGTTTGTCCGCTATGGGGGGAATCGAGCGTCCCCTGCTTTCTGTTCCAAAGGAGGGCTCAGGTGGTATAGTTCTGGATAAGGTCTCTTTGGACTCCTCATCCGCCTCTATTCCATCATTAATTTCTTGTGAGCCGAATTTGAAGGATGCCGCTGGTTTCAATGCTTCTTCTCCTCCATCATCTACTCTCAAAGGCTCTTCTTCTTTTCTCTCTTTGCCCTGTCCTGGGCTTTCGGACGACCCCGTCGCCCTTGCTTTGGAGCAGTCCATGGTTTATGAAACTGCTGATTCTTTCAGACTCGGATTGTTTTTGCGGATTCGGCGATTAGGAAGAGTTGTGCTTCTAGAGGATCTTCTTCTCCCCTTACTGATGCTGAAGTTTCTTCTTCCGTGTTTGCTGCTGGGCCTTCTGGTCATGGAGTCTGTGCTGCATTTTCTTCAGGATCCCCTGTTTCTTCCTCTCAGCAGATCAAGCCAAGTACGTGTCAGGGGTCACGTCTAGTACCTCCATTTGATTTAAGAGGCTCTAACTTCCCGCCTCTTTCGAATGCTTCTGGTGATTCTAAATTTCAAATTCCTTTGTGCCCGTCTTCGTCTGCTGACGTCACTGCGGCTTCCCCTTTTATTCTCCCGAAGGTTACTTCCTGTTCTGTTCTCCCGAAGGCTTCTTCTTCCACTGATCTTGGGACTACAGCTGATCCAGTTTGTGCTCCTTCTTCCTGGGCTTCGCTTGTCAATGATTGTCCTGCTGCTATGGCGCTTTCTTACATTAAGCCGGTGTTTTCGGGAGATGAAGGTAATGTTAGGATTAAGCTCCCTGCTTCAGTGGCACGTAAGGGAGTTTCTATCTGGCAAAATACAATTGTGGGATTTTTCCTGGACAAGCTGCCTTTCTCCTTGGTTCAAGGGTGTGCTCAGAGGCATTGGGGGAAGTCTGGGCTTACGGAAGTTCTATGCAATGGAAATGGTTTCTTTTTTTTCAAATTCTCGGACCCAGTTCGCGTTGCTGATGCTTTGGCAGGGGGTCCTTGGTATTTTGGAGGCAGACCAATCTTTCTAAAGCGATGGTCTCCGTGTATGAATCTCACAAAGGAGGGCTGTAAGCAAGTTCCTGTTTGGGCTCACTTCTATAATATTCCTTTGGAGTATTGGACGGAGGAAGGCCTCAGTTACATTGCTAGCATGGTTGGGAGGCCTCTGCATGCAGACAGGATGACTTCCTCACTGAGGCGTTTAAACTACGCCCGTATATGCATAGAGATTGATATAGATGCTTCCCCCCCTAAAGCCTTTGACTTAGAATTGGATGATGGGAGCATTTCGGAAATTAAAATTGAGTATAATTGGATACCAAAGAGGTGCTCTGTGTGTAAGGAATTTGGGCATCCTCCTTCTATCTGCAAGAAGGTTAATCATCAGGTATGGATTCCAAAAGCCTCTCATCCTAATCCAAATCCTGCTTCGGACGGAGATTGTCAGCATGTGGGAAATCACATTTTGGATGTTTCCTCTCCTCCCAAGGTTCAGAAGGCTCCTCTTTCAATGGCTCTGGCTGGATCTAGACTCATGGCATCTCCAACGATTCCTTCTCCAGCGCGTGATTCTTGTAGCTCCATCAACAGCTTTGCTGGCCTTCGTCCGCTTGGAGATCGGGAAGTTCCTTTAGCTGAGGATCCGTTTACAGCAGCTGTGGATCCGCTTGGACCAGGACATCTCGATCCGATTAGTACTGTAGTCGGGGATTCGTTTGGACTTGACGATCTGACTGGAGATGGAACTTGTGATCCGCTAGCTACAGTTACTTGTGATCCGAAATTTGACGATCCGAAAGTATTGACTGTTCCGAAAGCCAATTCCCCTGTTTCCTCTGTTCCGGACTCTTCCCTTTCTGCACTGCCACCGTGTGAGGCCTCGTCTCCCTCCTCGTCTCCATCTAGCACTCCTCTATTGGCCAGGAGGATTATTATGATTGATGAAGTTGAAGGAAAGTTAGGCAGGAAGAAGAAGGACAAGAAGAAGATTGGTTGCTCGGGTAACTCCAGAGGGAAGCTCTACAAGAATTCCCAATGATTAAGCTTGCTTCATGGAACATCCGGGGTCTAAATGATCCTACTAAGCAATCAGAGGTTCGTCACTTGGTTCATTCTCAAAGGCTTTCTTGTATTGCTCTCCTAGAAACTAAGATTAATGCTTTCAATAAAGATAAGATTCAAATGAGCTTGATTTATGGCTGGCAATGTGAAAACTTTTATGATGGTTCTGGATCCGGCAGGATCTGGGTGTTTTGGGATCCATGCATTCTTCAGGCTGATGCTGTTTCCAAACATGACCAGGTCATCCTTTTTTCTTTCACTATTCTTCAATCTGGAGTTAGATTTGCTGCATCCTTTGTCTATGGCTCTAATGATGTTAGGAAGGGATCATTAGACATCATCCCTCAATCAAATGTTCAGCAATCTCATACTTGGCATGGAAAGGAAGGTTCGGTTAAGCTCCTCCCTCAATCAAATGTTCAGCAATCTCATCGTTCATTGGCCATTTCTCTTGCTGTTAACGGATTGATCTCCTCTACCAATTCATCTGAATATGCTACAGTATTTCTGACCCGTTATTTTGACGATCCGTTTACACTTGCTACAGTAGCTACAGTAGCTACAGTATTTCTGACCCGTTATTTTGACGATCCGTTTACACTTGCTACAGTAGCTACAGTAGCTACAGTATTTCTGACCCGTTATTTTGACGATCCGTTTACACTTGCTACAGTAGCTACAGTAGCTACAGTATCCGTTTACACTTGCTACGGATTGGAAGCTCGGGCAATACCAGCGGGAAGTCTTCAAAGTCCTCCAAATGATTAAGCTAGCTTCTTGGAACATCCGGGGCCTCAATGATTCCACAAAGCACTCGGAGGTCCGCCATCTTGTACACTCTCAAAATATCTCTTGTATAGCTCTTCTCGAGACTAGAATTAAACCCCATAATAAAGAGAAGCTTCAAAGGACTTTGTTTAAGAACTGGCACTGCATTAACTTTTATGAAGGAGATGGTTCGGGTAGGATTTGGATCTGGTGGGATCCTTCCAAACTTCGGGCGGATGTTATCTCCAAGCATGAACAGATCATTCACCTCTCTGTCACTATTGTTAGTTCCGGTGCCAAGTTCGCTGCCTCCTTTGCTTATGGTTCAAATGACGCTGCGGCGAGAAGACAACTTTGGGATATACTGATTGATCGTGCCTCATCCTTCTCCCAGCTGCCTTGGATCATCATGGGGGACTTCAACGCTATCAGGTTTCGGCACGAACGGAAAGGCGGGAGTGTTGAATGGCCAAGTTTCATGGATGACTTTAATGATGCCCTGTTCGCTGCCGGCTTGGATGATCTCCGTTTTGGTGGATGTCTTTTTACCTGGCATAACTCCCGGCTCAATGGGCACATTCTGCGTAAGCTGGATCGTGCTCTTGTCAACCCCTCATGGCTTAATCTCTTCTCCAACTCTTCTGCTGAATTCCTTCCCTACGGACTATCAGATCACTCTGCAGCTGTTGTTAATCTTGGTTTGAACTCCCAGGCCATTAGATCGCCCTTCAAGTTCTTCAATTTCTGGGCTGATTTTGTTGAATTCCTGCCCCTAATTGAGAAGGTTTGGTGTACTCCTGTGGCTGGTCATGCAATGTATGTAATTTATAAAAAGTTGAAGCTTGTTAAATCGGCTTTGAAGGCTCTGTGTAGGTCCAAGAATGAGCTCCTTTTCGGTGATCTGGCTTCCCTCCGTGCCGAGCTTGCTGGACTGCAATCTTCAATAGCTGCTGGCTCTAATGATAAAGATATTCTAGAGAGGGAGATGGACTGTGCTATGAGGCTATCTCTTGCATGCAAAGGGAAGGAGAGTTATGTTAGGCAGAAGAGTCGAATCCAATGGTTGAAGGAGGGCGATCATAACTCTGCTTTCTTCTTCAATTCGGTTAAAGGAAGGATCAACACCAACAAGATCCTAAGTATCCAGAATGATCTTGGTGAATGGATTCAGGATAAGGATCAGATTGACTATGAAGTTGTCTCTTTCTTCAAAAATCTGCTTGGCACTAGAGATGGATCAAGCTATCCGGGTGCTACTATGCTTCAGAACTTTGTGGGCCGGGTTCTCTCTCAGGATCAAATCAGTAATCTGAGCTGTGGCTTTAGCGATGAGGAAATCAAAGAGACATTCTTTGGACTTCATCCCAACAAATCTCCTGGTCCGGATGGTTTCAATGCTTTCTTCTTCCAAAAGACATGGCCAATAGTGGGTAATGATATCACTGCGGCTGTCAGGGACTTCTTCTCTACGGGTATTCTCCTCAAGGAAGCTAATTGTACAATCATCGCTCTTATCCCCAAGGTTCCCAATGCATCTAAATTAAAGGATTTCAGGCCTATTTCCTGCTGCAACACTATCTATAAATGCATTTCTAAGTTGCTTGCCAATCGGCTGAAAGTTGTTCTTCCTTCCTTTATCAATGAAGCTCAATCTGCCTTCGTGCATGGTAGAAGCATTGGAGATAATATTTTGTTGGCTCAGGAGCTGATTCGAGGTTATCACCTCTCCCTTTCCTCATCGAACTGTGCCCTTAAAGTTGATCTTATGAAGGCGTTCGACTCTGTTCGGTGGGATTTTCTTTGGGACTCTCTTCGGCTTCTTGGTTTTCCTCTAATCTTCATCGGTTGGATCAAGGCATGTGTCTCCTCTGCTAGATTTTCTATCTCTATCAATGGAGAGCTCAAAGGGTTCTTTGAGGGGAAGCGAGGGCTCCGTCAAGGTGATCCCATTTCACCCTATTTATTTGTTATTTGCATGGATGTCTTTTCCCGGATCCTGGACCAGAAAATCCAAGCTTCCAAGTCTTTTAAATATCATTGGAGATGCCGGAAATCTGGATTATCTCATCTTTGCTTTGCGGATGATCTACTTATCTTTTGCAGTGGAGATCTCAATTCCATTAGAGTTGTGAAGGATGCCCTTGATACCTTCTCCTCACTTTCTGGGTTAATTCCTAACAATTCTAAAAGTTCAATCTTTGTCTCCGGGAGATCGGCTGATATTCAGAATGACTTTGCTAATTTCTTCGGATTCAGCCTGGGTACCTTTCCTATTCGCTATCTGGGGGTCCCTCTCATCTCCTCGAAGCTCCGTGCTCTGGATTGTCATGCTTTGGTCGACCGTATTTTGAAGAGGATTAAGCTTTGGACTAACCGTTTCCTCTCTTATGCTGGAAGGTTACAACTCATCCAATCAGTACTTTTCAGTATTCAGTCTTTCTGGAGTGCTCATTTCATTCTTCCTGTAAAAGTCACAAAAGAGATTGAAGGTATTCTTTCTGCTTTCTTATGGAAGGGTTGTTCCTTGTCTCGCAAAGGTGCAAAAGTGGCTTGGTCTGATATCTCCTGTCCGAAGGATGAAGGTGGTTTGGGAATCAAAAAGATTCGTGATTGGAACAACGCTTCTATGACCCGCTATATCTGGTTACTTTGCCAGCCTTGCTCCAAGTCTCTATGGGCCACTTGGGTTAAGATGAACCTTCTGCATAAAGATCAATTCTGGGTGGCTAAAGTTCCTTGGCATTGCTCTTGGACTTGGAGGAAAATTCTCAAGCTTAGGGAAAAAGTGAAGGGCTTCATCTCTATCAAAGTGGGGAATGGTGAGTCTACTTCTCTATGGTTTGATTCTTGGAGACCGCTTGGTCCTATTTGTTCTTCCCCTACTGCTAGAGTTATTTTGGATTCGGGTCTTTCCATGGATACTAAAGTCAGTGCCATCCTCTTTGATGGCATCTGGAGATGGCCTGTGGCTAATTCCCTTGATCTGATTACTTTGAAAGATGAAGCTCGATCTCTTCCCCTGCCTGATTGCAGCCACTTAGATCAGGTTCTCTGGAATGGATCTGGTGATTTTTCTATTAAAAAGGTTTGGAATAGCCTTCGTACCTCTTCTCAGCCGGCTGCCTGGGCTCATCTTCTTTGGTTTAAGCATCATGTTCCTCGTCATTCCTTCATCTCATGGTTAGCTTTTAGAGGAAGGCTCTCTACCCTGGACCGCCTTCAATCTTTTGGTATTCACTGTCTCTCCTCATGTATTCTATGTCAAGGCTCTACTGAGGACCATAACCATCTATTTTTTAATTGCTCATATTCCTATCGGATCTGGACTTCCATTGCCGGCAAGTGCGACTTGAGGTATAATTCTTCTTCTTTAGGGCAATTAAGGCAGTGGCTTTGCAGAAGCATCAAAGGTTCCTCTCTCCACTCCACCATCTGCAGACTTGCTCTGGGAGCTTCTTTGTACTTCATTTGGCAAGAAAGGAACTCTCGCAGTCATGGAAATCGACCTCTTAATGAAGTTGGTATTATCTCAAAGATTATGGATTCGGTTAGAATGAGCTTGGATGGCGCAACCTTTCCTAGTAACGCTGCTAATCTACACTTGATTATCTGCTGGCAGCTTCCTCCTTCGCTTCTGCGATAGCTTAGCTTGTTTCCTGTCTTTTGTATGGTGTCCTCATGGCGAGGGCTTTAAATCATTTCCGGGGAAGGTTATCTCCCTATTGCTTTCTGTTTCATTTGGGGATCACCCCGTGATCTTGTATCTTGTACTTATATCTCTCTGATTAATACTAATCACACCTTTAACTTTCAAAAAAAAAAAAAAAAAAAAAAAAAAATTGATGCAGTCCCAACCCTTGATCAAAAGCTTTTCTATTTTCTCCTTATTACAATGTCTGATCTTCGTCTCAAGTAGAGCAATACATGATAGATTATGAGATCGCACAAGGTTGCGAATTTCCTTGTGCTTAGAGGGATCGTTTAGACCCCTAATGTTCCAAGTTGCCAGCTTAATCATTAAGAAGCTGAAGGTGCCTTCCGACTGGATTTCCCAGGGCCTCCGCATTTCTTCTTGCTCTTATTAGGCCGACCCAGCTTTTTCTCAACTTCATCAATCAAATTGAGCCTTCTGGCAAGAAGAGGAGTGCTCGTAGGAGACGAGGAAGGTGAAGAATCGTCACATCCAACGCAGGAGGGGGATAAAGCAGAGGAGGAGAAGTCCCTAGCAAGAGAAGCAGAGGAATTTCTAATCGGGACTGTAGCTACTGTAGCATAGGCCTTCGGATCGTCAAATTTCGGGTCTTCAACGGTTCCTGTTCCAACCGGATCGTCAACAGTAAGCGGGTCACCCGCTACTGTTCCAACCGGATCGTCAACAGTAAGCGGGTCACCCGCTACTGTTCCAATCGGATCGTGGACGCTATCAACTGTACGAGACGGATCGACAGCATCAAATGTTGGATTCACAGCCACAGCCAGGGAGTCCTCTGAAGACAGGGAGTCAAAAGAATTGGAAGAGCATCTCAATCCAGTAGCAGAAGAAATACGATGAGAGAGAGCATTGGAGGAAGGGGAGGACATCATCAACACTTCCTTCCGAAGACAGGGGCTAAGCTTCAGAATGCCTCGATAGCTTTTATTAGGTGATTGAGATTGCTGAAGTTTGGATGCTTCCAATGCATCAACCGAGCCTCCCACCGGAGCAACCAAAACATCAGCTGTAGAGGAGCCAGGAGCAGTAGACGGACCGAAAGATTTCATAGACGGGGCATCCTTAGTATGATTATTCACAAGCTTCCAGTCCCCAGAAGAAAGAACAGGGGGTTGAGAAGGTTTCGGCACCCAGAGCCGTTGGGTCACCCTTTTGCAATTTTTTGACAAGTGACCGAATTCTTTGCAGACAGTGCATTTCTTGGGAACCCAATTGTATTCAATCTGAATCTCCAAACAGCTGCCATCATCCAATTCTATATCGATAGCATTAGGAAGAGTGTCTTCAATGTTTATTTCAATGCATATCCTAGCATAGTTCAGGCGCTTAAAGGAAGCAGTCGCCGAGTCAGCATGGAGGGGCTTCCCAACAGTGCTGGCAATGTAGCTAAGGCCTTCATCAGTCCAAAGTTCAAGAGGTACGTTGTAGAAATGAGCCCATATAGGAACACGCTTACATCCATCCTTCGTTAGATTCATGCCCGGAGTCCAGAGCTTGATGAAGATCGGTCTACCACCAAAATGCCACGGTCCTCCTTCCAGGACAGCATTTAAACCCACTGCAGCAGAGAATTTAAAGAAGAAGAACCCAAAGCCATTACATAGGACATCGGTCAATCCATGCTTCCCCCAGAGACGTTGAGCAGTAGCTTGGACGAGGGAGAATGGGAGCTTGTCAAGGAAAAACCCAACCAAAGTGTGCTTCCAGACCAAGGCTCCCTTCGAAGCAACTTCCGATGGAAGCTTAATCCTGAGTCTCCCAGCTTCAGCAGTTGAGGAAACAGGTTTAATGAACTTCAGATGCAGCTTAGCCGAAGACTCTTTGACTAATGACGCCCAGGATGGTTGGGATTTGCATATGACATCAGGGCCCTCACATGGGAGCCCGGGAACTCGTTGAGGTAGCGAATTTGATTGGTCCTCACACGGGTCCACAGAAGGATCTAAGGAACTCCCAAGGGGCGGGAAATTAGAAACCGAGAGTTTGAATTTTGATGAAGCATGAGCAGTGGAATGCTCGGAAAGAGAGAAGGCCCCAGAGATGTCAGAAAGAGCCGGCAAAGACCCAGCGGGTAAACCATGCCAGGCGCAACGGACCGGGTAGACCACCGATGACGAATTCGAAGGGAGGAGCGAAGAGGAAGAGCTGCAGATCAGAGGCTGGGAGCTAGCTGGGGGAAAAAGGGGATTAAGCATAGTAGAATCACCTGAGCGAAAAGTCCTTTGGTCAGGGACGGATCCCACAGCATTGCACACCAGAGAGAGAGTCTTAGAAGATCCGCAATCAGTAGCAGGATCATCCTTTAAGTTCTCGCGGGCCATAGAAACTCCCAATCCAGCAGCAGCGAGATCACTCGCAATCGGCAGAGAATGCCCAGAAGGCGCAGTCCCAATCGAAGCCGCATCATCCGAGACAGGCAGTTGGGAGACAGAGGAAACAGAGGATATCTCATCCAGGGGTAATCCGCTGCAAGACGAAACCGAGACCGGAACTGGACATCCGGAATCAATCACGACAATGTCTCGACGTGAATCAAGAGCATCGCGATAGTGAGAAGAAGAAGCTTCAGCAAGAACAGAGGAAGACGGAGGAAAGTGAGCAATGGACCGGGACTCAACCTTACTACGCGTCCCACCTAAGCCAATGACTGGAATAGATATGGATGAGGATTCCAAGGAAACCTCATCCAGGGCTATACCAGCCGAGACCGCCTTAGGAACAGGAAGGGGAACAGTCCTTCCATGAAGATCCGCAGAAACAGAGCAATCTCGCTCTATGCCAACAAGGACCCCCTTTGAAACAGAGGCTGAAACAGAGCAATCTCCAGCCGAAGAAAGAATGCCGGGAGGACCCGCCATGCCAGTTGACCCAAATCACAGATCAAATTTAACAAACAAACTTAAAAACCAAGATTGATAATCTCCCATAGGACCAGCAAGCAAACCAGATGAACAGACAAGAAAGAAGGAACAGAGCAAGAGAGTTTCTCTCTCTAGAACCCCAGAGCGTCTCTCTCTAGAACCCCAGAGCGTCTCTCATTAGGGACTTTTCTCCACAGCTGAGCTACTCAAGGAAGCAAATTGCACGACTGTTGTGCTTATCCCCAAAGTCCCGAATGCAGCAAATCTTAAGGATTTCAGACCGATCTCCTGCTGCAATACAATCTATAAATGTATTGCAAAGCTCCTTGCTAACCGATTGAAGGCTGTCCTCCCGTCTTTTATCAATGAGGCCCAGTCTGCGTTTGTTCAGGGACGGCACATCGGAGACAACATTCTCATGGCTCAGGAGCTAATTCGGGGTTACCATCTTTCCACCTCCTCTCCAAATTGTGTTCTCAAAATTGATATAATGAAAGCATTTGATTCTGTGCGTTGGGCCTTTCTTTGGGATTCTCTTCGTCGGCTTGGCTTCCCTCCCATTTTCATCGGCTGGATCAAAGCCTGTGTCACTTCAGCCACCGTCATATCCTTGCCTATCGGATGGAACGCAACTATCGGATCAATCATCGTCGATCAGGATCATGGCTTAGATCGATCGCAACCGTCGGATATCATTGTTGATTGGATGGATTGAAACCATCGGATCGATCATCGCCGCTCGGGATCATGGCTTGGATCGATTGCAACCGTCAGATCATTGCCGATCGAATGGATCGCAACGGTCCGATCGATCATCGTCAATCGGGATCATGGCTTTGATCGATCGCAACCGTTGGATCATCACCGATCGGATGGATCACAATCGTCGGATCAATCATCGCCGATCCGGATCATCGCTTGGATCGATTGCAACCGTCATATTATCATTGATCGAATGGATCACAGCCATCGAATCGATCACTGCCGATCGGGATCATGTCTTGGATCGATTGCAACCATTGGATCATCGCCGATCGGATGGATCGCAACCATCGGATCAAACATCGCCGATCGGAATCATGGCTTGTATCGATCGCAACTGCCGGATCATCGCCGATCGGTTGGATCGCAACGGTCTGATCGATCATCGACGATTGGGATAATAGCTTGGATCGATCGCAACCGGTCATATCATCGCTAATCGGATGGAACACATCCATCCGATCGATCATCGACGATCAGGATCATGGCTTGGATCGATCGCAACCGTCGGATATCATCGCCGATCGGATGGATTGAAACCGTCGGATCGATCATCGCCGATCGGGATCATGGCTTGGATCGATCGCAACCGTCGGATCATCACCGATCGGAGTGATCTCAACGGTCCTATCGATCATCGCCGATCGCAAACATGGCTTGGATCGATTGCTACCGTCGGATATCATCGCTGATCGGATTGATTGCAACCTTCGGATCGATCATAGCCGATCGGGATCATGGCTTGGATCGATCGCAATCGTCCGATCATCGACGATCGGATGGATCGCAACGGTCCGATCGATCATCACCAATCGGGATCATGGCTTGGATCAATCGAAACAGTCGGATATCATCGCCGATCGGATGGATCGCAACCATCGGATCGATCATTGCCGATCGGGATCATGGCTTGGATCGATCGCAACAGTTTGATCGTCGCTGATCGGATGGATCACAATGGTTCGATCAATCATTGCCGATCGGGATCATGGCTTGGATCGATTGCAACCGTCATATTGTCGCCGATCAGATGGATCACAGCCATCGGATCGATCACGCAACTGTTGGATCAATCATCGCCGATCGGAATCATGGCTTGTATCGATCGCAACCACCGGATCGTCGCCGATTGGTTGGATCGCAACGGTCCGATCGATCATCGACGAATTAGATAATAGCTTGGATCGATCGCAACCGTCATATCATCGCCAATCGGATGTAACGCAGCCGTCGGATCGATCATCGCCGATCGGGATAATGGCTTGCATCGATCGTGACCATCAGATATCATCGCCGATCATTCGGATTGAAACTGTTGGATCGATCATCGCCGATTGGGATCATGGCTTGGATCGATCGCAACCTTCGGATCACCGCCGATCGGAGTGATCGCAACGGTCCAATCGATCATCGCCGATCGCGAACATGGCTTGGATCGATCGCTATAGTCGGATATCATCGCTGATCGGATGGATCGCAACCTTCGGATCGATCATAGCCGATCGGGATCATGGCTTGGATCGATCGCAATCGTCGGATCATTGACGATCGGATGGATCGCAACGGTCCGATCGATCATCGCCGATCGGGATCATGGCTTGGATCGATCGAAACAGTCGGATATCATCGCCGATCGGATGGATCGCAACCGTCGGATCAATCATCGCTAATCGGGATCATGGCTTGGATTGATCGTAACAGTTTGATCGTCGCTGATTGGATGGATCACAACGGTTCGATCGATCATCGCCGATCGGGATCATGGCTTAGATCAATTGCAACTGTCATATTATCGCCGATCGGATGGATCGAAGCCATCGGATCGATCATCGCCGATCGGGATCATGGCTTGGATCGATCGAAATCGTCGGATCGTCGCCGATCAGATGGATCGCAACCGTCGGATCAATCATTGCCGATCGGAATCATGGCTTGTATCGATTGCAACTGCCGAATCATCGCCGATCGGTTAGATCGCAATGGTCTGATCGATCATCGACGATTGGGATAATAATGGCTTGGATCGATCGCAACCGTGAAATCGTCGCCAATCGAATGGAACGCAGCCGTCGGATTGATCATCGCCGATCGGGATCATGGCTTGGATCGATCGCAACCGTCGGATATCATCACCGATCGGATGGATTGAAACCGTTGGATCAATCATCACCGATCGGAATCATGGCTTGGATCGATCGCAACCGTCAGATCATCGCCGATCGGAGTGATCGCAATGGTCCGATCGCGAACATGGCTTGGATCGCAACGGTCCGATCGATCGATCGCAACCGTCGGATATCATCACTGATCGGATGGATCGCAACCTTTGGATTGATCATGGCTGATCGGGATCATGGCTTGGATCGATCGCAATTATCGGATCATCAACGATCGGATGGATCGCAACGGTCGGATCAATCATCACCGATTGGGATCACGGCTTGGATTGATCAAAATAGTCGGATATCATCGCCGATCGGATGGATCGCAACCATCGGATCAATCATCGCCGATCGGGATCATGGCTTGAATAGATCACAACAGTTTGATCATCGCTGATCGGATGGATCACAACGGTTCGATCGATCATTGCCGATCGGGATCATGGCTTGGATCGATCGCAACAATCGGATCGTTGCCGATCGGGTGGATCGCAACCGTCGGATCGATCATTGCTGATCGGGATAATGGCTTGGATCGATCGCAACCATCAGATATCATCACCGATCGGATGGATCGCAACAGTCGGATCGATCATCGCTGATCGGGATCATGACTTGGATCTGATGAACGGATCTTTAGAATCACCTCAACAAGGATATCTTCTTCAGTTGATTAACACAACCCCAACCCGTGAAGAGGCACTAACCGAATCAGAAGAAGAAAGGCCAAGGAACCAAATCACAATAGAAACAGGTTCTAAGGTAACTTGATTATCAAAGATAAAATAGTCAATTGGCTAAAATGACTAAGTCCTAGTTCTTTCAAGAAGCAAGGAAGAAATAATGCTCTCAATTGGATTATAACCAAAAGAAAATTCGGAATTGTTCATTAACCTTCAATCTGAAGTTCAGCATACAATATATAGATCTTCAAGAATAGGAAAAGCCAAATATAGCAATAAATACTACACACCCTCATAAGTTCTGCATGTTCCAAAGCTCATTAATTAGGCTGCAATGCATAGTCTCAAAGCTCATTAATTAGGCTGCAATGCATAGTCTCAAAGCTCATTAATTAGGCTGCAATTCCTTTGGTCCACCTGGCAAAGAGTCAAACACTTGAATTCTTCCACTTGGCCGTTTGCTTCTCCATGGCTGATTACTCCCGGGCCAATTGCTTCTATGATCAAGCTTTGGAGTTCCTTAGCTTTGGCTCTAGTTATGGGACCTTGATAGCTTAATGATGGAGCTCCTTCATCATCCCCTCCCTCTTGAGAAAAATTCGTCCCCGAATTTGGTCCTATACCAAAATAGGGAGAAAGATCAGTAACATTAAAAGTATTACTTACTTCATACTCACTTGGCAAGTCAATCTTGTAGGCATTCGGATTAATGCGTTCCAAGACTTTAAAAGGCCCATCTCCTCTTGGTTGCAACTTTGATTTCCTTTGCGTAGGAAACCTTTCTTTCCTTAAGTGTATCCAAACTAAGTCACCTGGTTCAAACACAATTGCCTTTCGGCCTTTGTTAGCATATTTTGCATATGACTCATTTTTCTTTTCAATATGTAACTTAGCTTGTTCATGCATTTTCTTCACAAATTCTGCCTTACTCTTACCATCAAGAGATGCAATATGATTAACAGGCAATGGAGATAAATCTAAGGGAGTAAGTGGGTTAAATCCATATATCAATCTGTTCTATTTAGCATCCAGTCTTACTGGAGTGCCCATTTTATCCTTCCTGCAAAGGTCACCAAAGAGATTGAAAGTATCCTCTCGGCTTTTCTTTGGAATGGTGTTTCTTTAAACCGTCATGGAGCCAAAGTCTCTTGGGCTGATTTATCTACTCCGAAGGATGAAGGTGGGCTGGGGATTAAGAAGGTTCGGGACTGGAATGCTGCCTCCCTGTCTAGACTCATTTGGTTATTATGTCAACCAAGTCCTACCTCCTTATGGGCTGCATGGGTGAAGTTAAATCTGCTGCACAAGGAACAATTCTGGGTGGCAAAGGTTCCATGGAGCTGCTCTTGGACTTGGAGGAAAATCCTCAAGATGCAGGGAAGAGTGAAGAGTTTCATCTCTGTTGACGTGGGGAATGGCGATAATTCCTCCCTATGGTTTGACTCTTGGAGACCCCAGGGTCCTATATGTTCCTCTCCCCACGCTAGAGTTATTACTGACTCGGGTCTTTCCATTGATGCAAAGGTTAGTGCTATTATCTCTTCTGGAACCTGGAGGTGGCCTGCTGCAAATTCTATTGATTTGGTCACTCTGAAAGGCGAATCCTGTTCACTTCCTCCTCCTGATTGCAGTCGTCAGGATAAGATTTTATGGGATGGGTCTCCCGGATTCTCTATAAAAAGAGTTTGGAATTCTCTCCGGACTCCTTCCCAGCGGGTCTACTGGGCTCATTTGGTTTGGTTTAAGCTTCATGTTCCTAGGCACTCCTTCATCTTATGGTTAGCTATTAAAGGTAGACTCTCTACTCAGGATCGTCTGCTATCTTTTGGCATTCTCGGTCACATGACTTGCTCCCTATGTCAAGGTCATTCTGAGGACCATGGTCATCTGTTTTTTAGCTGCCCCTTTTCTGCTCGGGTTTGGCAGTCCATTGCATCTATATGTGGTCTAGCGCACTATCCTTCTACTTGGGAGAGACTGAAGCCGTGGATTAGTAGGAAACTCAAAGGGTCTTCTCTCCTATCCTGTGTCAGCAGACTTGCCTTTGGAGCTACTGTGTATTTCATTTGGAATGAAAGGAACTATCGCATGCATGGGCGACCTCCTCTCATCGAAAAAGGTATTGTTATAAAGATTATGGATTCGGTCAGGCTAAAGCTGGAAGGTGCAAAGTTCCCCAGGAATACTGCAAATCTCCAATTGATGGATAGGTGGCAGTTATCCCCTTCTCTCCTGTGCTGATCTCTTTTCGGTGCTCTTCTACTGAGTTATTTTGTTAGGTTCTGGATGTAATCCGGGCTGATTTACTTTGAGGTCTTTACCTCTTGCTGGATGTATTCCTTTGGTTTTCTTTTGAGGTCTGACTTTCTTTTGAGGTCTACCTCTCTTCGGGTTTTGTCCCGATCTTATGTACCAATTATAGCTAATCAATACAATTCACCCCTTTTAACTTTCAAAAAAAAAAAAAGGGTTAAATCCATATACAAGCTCAAAAGGTGAATACCCACTAGATGAATGTACAACCCTATTATATGCAAATTCTATATATGGTATGCATTCCTCCCAAGATTTTAAATTCTTCTTCACAAATGCTCTCAAAAGTGTGGACAAAGTTCTATTTACTACTTCTGTTTGCCCATTTGTTTGAGGATGACAGGTAGTAGAGAATAACAACTTTGTTCCCAATTTTCCCCAAAGTACTCTTCAAAAATGACTCAAAAATTTTACATCCCTATCACTAACAATAGTTTTAGGAATGCCATGCAATCTAACAACTTTCCTAAAGAACAAATTAGCCACATAAGTAGCATCAGCAGTTTTCTTACAAGGAATAAAATGAGCCATCTTTGAAAACCTATCAACCACAACAAATATGGAATCATGACTCCTTTGTGATCTAGGCAACCCTAAAACAAAGTCCATAGACAAGTCAACCCAAGGATGCTTAGGTACAGGCAATGGTGTATATAGCCCATGAGGCTTCACCTTAGACTTGGCTCTTTTGCAAGTTTCACATTTGGCACAAAATTTCTCAACATCCCTTTTCATATGAGGCCAAAAGAAATGTTCCTTAAGTACATCAAGAGTTTTAGCAACCCCAAAATGCCCCATAAGACCACCACAATGACTTTCATGCACAAGCAAATCCCTCAAAGAGCTTTTGGGTACGCACAATCTGTTTTCCCTAAACAAATATCCATCATGCCTAAAGTACTTTTGAAATGCAATGTTCTCACATGCCACATACACTTGTGAAAAATCAGAATCTTGCTCATATAATCCCTTAACAAATTCAAAGCCAAGCAATTTAGAGTCAAGTGTGTTAAGGAGATTATACCTTCTTGAGAGTGCATCGGCCACAATGTTCTCTTTACCTTGTTTGTATTGCACCACATATGGGAATGTCTCAATGAACTCGATCCATCTAGCATGCCTCTTGTTTAGTTTCCCTTGGCCCTTAAGATGTCGCAAAGACTGATGATCGGTGTGAATGATGAACTCCCTTGGCCACAAGTAGTGCTGCCATGTCTCCAAAGCCCTTACCAATGCATATAGTTCCTTGTCATATGTTGAGTAGTTCAACGCTGCCCCGTTTAGTTTCTCACTGAAATATGCAATGGGCTTCCTCTCCTGCAACAAAACAGCGCCAATCCCTTTCCCGGAGGCATCACATTCAATTTCAAAAGCTTTGGAAAAATCGGGCAATATAAGTAAGGGTGCTGAACACAACTTTATTTTTAACATGTTAAATGCATTCTCATGTTCATCACTCCATACAAATGGAACATTCTTTTTTACCAATTCATTCAAAGGGGCGGCTAAGCTACTAAAGTTAGGTACAAACCTACGATAAAACTAGCTAGCCCATGAAAACTCCGGACCTCGCTCACATTGGAAGGTCTCGGCCATTCTCTAATGGCTTTCACCTTCTCTTTGTCCACTTCAATTCCTTTACTGCTAACAACAAATCCTAGAAAAACAAGTCTTTCCATGCAAAAAGAACACTTCTTGAAATTAGCATACAACTTCTCCTTTCTTAAAACATTAAAAACACTCCTCAAATGTTGCAAATGTTCATGCATGCTTTTGCTGTAAATCAGAATGTCATCAAAGTAAACAACAACAAACTTTCCAATAAAAGTTCTCAACACATGGTTCATCAATCTCATGAAAGTACTAGGTGCATTTGTGAGCCCAAAAGGCATCACAAGCCATTCATACAAACCATATTTAGTCTTAAATGCTGTTTTCCATTCATCACCTTCTTTCATCCTAATTTGGTGATATCCACTCTTAAGATCAATTTTAGAGAATATGCTAGCACCATGAAGTTCATCAAGCATATCATCAAGTCTAGGAATAGGATACCTGTATTTCACGGTGATCTTGTTGATAGCACGACAATCAACACACATTCTGAAAGTTCCATCTTTCTTTGGCACCAAGAGCACCGGAACAGCACATGGGCTCATACTCTCCTTCACATACCCTTTTGCTAGCAAGTCTTCCACTTGCCTTTGAAGTTCCTTGGTCTCCTCGGGATTGCTCCTATAAGCCGGGCGGTTTGGAATTTGAGCTCCAGGCACAAAATCAATTTGATGTTCAATTCCCCTCAAGGGTGGCAAACCGGATGGCACCTCCTCGGGAAAGATATCCTCATATTCCTGCAAAAGAGAAGAAGCAACACTCGGGATAGAAAACTCAATGTTAGAGTTAGAAAATAAGGTTTCCTTATACATAAGAAGGTATAAGGGCCTCATGTCAAGCAAAGCTTCTCTCATTTCTTTTTTTTTTTTACAAACAATGACGTTTTTCCCTCTTCTTTTTCTTTAGAACCAGATTGCTCTCCTTTTTCTTTTGCCCTCTTAATTTTCTCTTTTGTCTCTCTTTTTTTTTCTCCACTATTTTCTTTCTTCTCCTTTCCCTCATCTTTTTTTAAATCACTCTTTTCCTCAACTGATTTTCCCTCTAATGCTCTCATTATCCTCACTTGATCTTCATGTGCTTGAATAGGACTCAAAGGATTTAGAGTGTATGTTCGGCCATTCTTTACCAAGGTATACTTATTCTTCTTTCCATCATGAGTTACACTCCTATCATATTGCCAAGGACGCCCCAACAATATGTGAGTAGCTACCATAGGCACAACATCACACAAAACCTCATCCTCATACTGCCCTATGGTGAATGGAACTACAGCTTGTTTGGTTACTTTCAATTTATTGCATTCATTCAACCATTGAAGTCCATACGGCTTTGGATGCTTCTTACACACCAACCCCAATTTTTTTACAAGATGAGAGCTCACCACATTGCAACAACTTCCACTGTCAATGATCATGCTACATAGTTTATTGCTCACGGCACATCTTGTATGGAAAATGTTTTCCCTTTGTATTGCATCACCATCTTCCAAACTTACTTGTGCACTTAAAGCTCTCATGGTTACCATAGCATATGTCAACCCAACCATAGGATCTTGCTCTCCCATCTCCAACTCCTTTCTTCACCATTTTCGGCCAGATTTGGTGTGTCCTCTTCTTCATCCTCATCTCCACTCTCTAGACCTCCATCTTCTCTTATAAACATCACTCTTTGGTTCGGACATTGATTGGCATAATGTCCATGCCCCAAACACTTGAAGCATTTCACTTCTCTAGCTCTAGTAGGACCTTCTTTTTTTTTTTGTCTTCCTCTTTTATTTTTCCTTTCCCTTTCCACTCTTCTTTTCCCTTCCATTCCTCCTTTTTCTGTTTCGGCAACTCCTTCTCACTCCTACCAAAGCTCGGCTTCCATGGACTTTTTGAGAAATTCAGCCCACCTCCATTCTTCATGGTTCTTTTCATTTTCAATTGTCTTTCAACCTTAATGGCAATGTGCATCATTTCGGTTAAGGTATGGTAGGAATGTAATTCCACCACATGAGCTATCTCCATGTTCAAACCAGCCAAGAACCTTGCCATGGTGGCTTCCATAGGTTCCTCCAATTGAGTTCTTGCCAATGCCATCTCCATGGCCTTGAAATATTCTTCTACACTTCTGCCTCCTTGTGACATCCTTTGCAACCTTTGATGAAGCTCCTTGAAATAGTGTTGGGGAACAAATCTTTCCCTCATGACTTCTTTCATGGCTTCCCAAGTGGTAATGGTTCTAAGGCCAAGATTTCTCCTTTTAATCAATATTTGATCCCACCATATGATTGCATAATCCTTGAACTCCACAGCTGCGAGCTTTACTTTCTTTTCTTCCGAGTAATTGTGGCATTCAAAAATGAGCTCCACTTGCCTTTCCCATTCCAAGTACAAATCTGGATTTTCCTTTCCATGAAAAGAGGGTATCTTCATCTTAATGCTACCCACATTTGAATCAACTCTCTCTTCAGCTCCTTCCCCAATTCCATAGTCCCAATTCCTATAATTTCTACCTCCCCTTCTTCCACCAAATCCTCTGCCCCTAGGTGGCCGAAACCCCCTACCTCTCGGACTGTGGAGGTTGAATTCATTCCCTTCTTCATCATACTCATGTCCCCAATCATTCTCATTATCCCTAACTTCCTCTCTACCCTTTACTTCCAACCTTTCAATTCTATCTACCAAGGTGGTCATCACAAAATTATTTCTCTCCATTTGTTGTCTTAAAGCTTGTAACAACAAACGGTCATCCCTATTTGATTCCTCACCACCACTACCACTGGTTTCTTGTTTTTTTGACATGTTCAGAGCTGCAAGAAAGAAGATGTTAGTAGAAAATGGCTCACCCTCTCAAGTGTTTCACTCAAGTATTGGCTTTTCTCTCA
>UESW01002833.1:0-51554 GCA_900491605.1 Calamus simplicifolius | reverse complement strand
ACTCTCTTTTCCCTTCCATTCCTCCTTTTTCTGTTTCGGCAACTCCTTCTCACTCCTACCAAAGCTCGGCTTCCATGGACTTTTTGAGAAATTCAGCCCACCTCCATTCTTCATGGTTCTTTTCATTTTCAATTGTCTTTCAACCTTAATGGCAATGTGCATCATTTCGGTTAAGGTATGGTAGGAATGTAATTCCACCACATGAGCTATCTCCATGTTCAAACCAGCCAAGAACCTTGCCATGGTGGCTTCCATAGGTTCCTCCAATTGAGTTCTTGCCAATGCCATCTCCATGGCCTTGAAATATTCTTCTACACTTCTGCCTCCTTGTGACATCCTTTGCAACCTTTGATGAAGCTCCTTGAAATAGTGTTGGGGAACAAATCTTTCCCTCATGACTTCTTTCATGGCTTCCCAAGTGGTAATGGTTCTAAGGCCAAGATTTCTCCTTTTAATCAATATTTGATCCCACCATATGATTGCATAATCCTTGAACTCCACAGCTGCGAGCTTTACTTTCTTTTCTTCCGAGTAATTGTGGCATTCAAAAATGAGCTCCACTTGCCTTTCCCATTCCAAGTACAAATCTGGATTTTCCTTTCCATGAAAGAGGGTATCTTCATCTTAATGCTACCCACATTTGAATCAACTCTCTCTTCAGCTCCTTCCCCAATTCCATAGTCCCAATTCCTATAATTTCTACCTCCCCTTCTTCCACCAAATCCTCTGCCCCTAGGTGGCCGAAACCCCCTACCTCTCGGACTGTGGAGGTTGAATTCATTCCCTTCTTCATCATACTCATGTCCCCAATCATTCTCATTATCCCTAACTTCCTCTCTACCCTTTACTTCCAACCTTTCAATTCTATCTACCAAGGTGGTCATCACAAAATTATTTCTCTCCATTTGTTGTCTTAAAGCTTGTAACAACAAACGGTCATCCCTATTTGATTCCTCACCACCACTACCACTGGTTTCTTGTTTTTTTGACATGTTCAGAGCTGCAAGAAAGAAGATGTTAGTAGAAAATGGCTCACCCTCTCAAGTGTTTCACTCAAGTATTGGCTTTTCTCTCAAATGATCTCACTCTCTTGCCTTTTACCACTCAATCTTCTTCCTTGCTAATTTTAAGAACTAGGGCAGAGTGTCTTTCAAACCAATTGAAAATATATCAATGAAAATCAAGGGAAATAGATAAAGAAAAGATTTACAATTTAACACAACTAGTTGCCTAGTGATGGCTTCGTTAAACCAAACAGACCATAAGATGGCACGTGTCTGGTATCCACCAACAATAGTGTTCAGATTTGGAAGAAAGAAGAAGAAGAAGATTTCAGAGTTTTAAAATAAAGAGATTAAACCCCTGGAATACTGATTGGAATCCCCAAATATGATGCTAATAAACCCAAGAGACTTCAAAGGGCAGATTGCTCACTGTTTTGCACAAACTTCAAATTCGGAGCCCAACTCACCTTGCTCAATGTCTCCAATCAAACCAACGAATTTCAAGCTGAAAATTGGTGGTTTATTGCTTTGTAGTATGGAGAACACGTGGGTAAATTTTGAGGATTTTCTGGGTTGTTTTGGTGGATGAACAGATTGGTCTTTCTTTTCCTCTTTTTTTTTTTTTTTTTTTGAGGATTTCTGGTTTTTTTTTTTTTTTTTTTTTTTGAAGTTCAATACCCCCACAAGATTACTTGACCGTTTGCACAGCAAGCTCAAAGAAGAAATGAAGAAATCTCCCTTTGATCTAGGGCCTTGAAAAGAAAGCAGAAAATTGGAAGATGAAGAGTTAGTCTGGAAAAACACTACCTTGTTAGGATGATTTGAGCTCTGATACCAAATGATGAACGGATCTTTAGAATCACCTCAACAAGGATATCTTCTTCAGTTGATTAACACAACCCCAACCCGTGAAGAGGCACTAACCGAATCAGAAGAAGAAAGGCCAAGGAACCAAATCACAATAGAAACAGGTTCTAAGGTAACTTGATTATCAAAGATAAAATAGTCAATTGGCTAAAATGACTAAGTCCTAGTTCTTTCAAGAAGCAAGGAAGAAATAATGCTCTCAATTGGATTATAACCAAAAGAAAATTCGGAATTATTCATTAACCTTCAATCTGAAGTTCAGCATACAATATATAGATCTTCAAGAATAGGAAAAGCCAAATATAGCAATAAATACTACACACCCTCATAAGTTCTGCATGTTCCAAAGCTCATAATTAGGCTGCAATGCATAGTCTCAAAGCTCATTAATTAGGCTGCAATGCATAGTCTCAAAGCTCATTAATTAGGCTGCAATGCATAGTCTCAAAGCTCATTAATTAGGCTGCAATTCCTTTGGTCCACCTGGCAAAGAGTCAAACACTTGAATTCTTCCACTTGGCCGTTTGCTTCTCCATGGCTGATTACTCCTGGGCCAATTGCTTCCATGATCAAGCTTTGGAGTTCCTTAGCTTTGGCTCTAGTTATGGGACCTTGATAGCTTAATGATGGAGCTCCTTCATCAGGATCGATCGCAACCGTCGTATCGTCATCGATCGAATGGATCACAACTATCGGATCGATCATCGCCGATCAGGATCATGGCTTGGATCGATCACAACCGTCATATATCATCGCCGATCGGATGCATCGGAACCATCGGATCGATCATCGCCGATCGGGATCATGGCTTGGATCGATCGCAACCGTCGTATCATCACCGATCGGATGGATCGCAACCATCGGATCAATCATCGCCGCTCGGGAACTTGGCTTGGATCGATCGCAACCATCGGATATCGTCGCCCATCGGATGGATCGCAACGATCGGATCGATTGTCGCCGATCGGGATCATGGCTTTGATCGATCGCAACTATTGGATATTATCGCTGATCGAATGGATCGTAACCATCGAATCGATCATCGCCGATCGTGATCATGGCTTGGATCGATCGCAACCATCGGATCGTCGCCGATCGGATGGATCACAACGGTCCGATCGATCATCCCCGATCGTGATCATGGCTTGGATCGATCGCAGCCGTTGGATCATCGCCGATCGAATGGATCGCAACCGTTCGATCAATCATCACCGATTAGGATCATGGCTTGGATCGATCGCAAGCATCGCATTGTCGCCGATCGGATGATCGCAGCCGTCGGATTGATCATCACCGATCGAGATCATGGCTTGGATCGATCGCAACCGTTGGATCATCGCCGATCGGATAGATCGCAACCGTTGGATCAATCATTACCGATCTGAATCATGGCTTGTATCGATCGCAACCGTCGGATCGTCGCCAATCGGTTGGATAGCAACGGTCCGATCGATCATCGCCGATCAGGAAAATGGCTTGTATCGATCGCAACCGTCGTATCGTCGTAGATCAGATGGATCACAACCGTCGGATCGATCATCAACGATTGGGATCATGGCTTAGATCGATCGCAACCGCCGGATATCATCGTCGATCGGATGGATTAAAACCATCGGATCGATCATCGCCGATCAGGATCATGGCTTTCATCGATCGCAACCATCGGATCATCGCCAATCGGAGGGATCGCAATGGTCCGATCGATCATCGCCAATCAGGATCATAGCTTTGATCGATTGCTACCGTCGGATATCATCGCCGATCGGATGGATCGCAACCGTCGGATTGATCATAGTCGATCGGGATCATGGCTTGGATCGATCGCAATCGCTGGATCATCAACGATCAGATGGATCGCAATGGTCCGATCGATCATCGCCGATCAGGATCACGGCTTGGATCGATCGCAATAGTCGGATATCATCGCCAATCAGATGGATCGCAACCGTCGGATCGATCATCGCCGATTGGGATCATGGCTTGGATCGATCGCAATAGTTGGATCGTCGTCGATCGGATGGATTGCAATGGTTCGATTGATCATCGCCGATCGGGATCATGGCTTGGATCGATCGCAATCATCGGATCATAGCCGATCGGGTGGATCGCAACCGTCGGATCGATCATCGCCGATCGGGATCATTGCTTGGATCGATCACAACCGTTGTATCGTCGCCGATCGGATGGATCGCGACCGTCAGATCGATCATCGCCGATCGGGATCATGGCTTGGATTGATCGCAACCGTCATATTGTCGCCGACATGATGGATCGCAACCATCGAATAGATCATCGCCGATCGAGATCATAGCTTGGATCGATCGCAACCGTCGGATATTGTCACCGATCAGATGGATCGCAACCTTCGGATCGATCATCGCCGATTGGGATCATGGCTTGGATCATTCGCAACCGTCATCGTATTATCACCGATCGGATGGATCGCAACCGTCGGATCAATCATCGCCGATCGGGATCATGGCTTGGATCGATCGCAACCGTCGTATAGTCGCCGATCGGATGGATCGCAATCGTCGGATTGATTATCGCCGATCGGGATCATGGCTTGGATCAATCGCAACCGTCGGATCATCGCCGATCGGATGGATTGCAACGGTCCGATCGATCATCGCCGATCGGAATCATGGCTAGGATCATTCGCAACCATCGTATTATCACCAATCGGATGGATCGCAACCATTGGATCAATCATCGCCGATTGGGATAATGGGTTGGATCGATCGCAACCGTCGGATATCGTCGCCGATCGGATGGATCGCAACCGTAGGATCGATCATCGCCGATCGGGATCATGGCTTGGATCGATCGCAACCGTCATATTGTTGCCGATATGTTGGATCGCAACCGTTGAATAGATCATCGCCAATTGGGATCATGGCTTGGATCGATCACAACCATCGGATATCGTCGCCGATCGGATGGATCGCAACCGTCGGATCGATCATCGCCGATCGGGATCATGGCTTTGATCGTTCGCAACCATCGTATTATCGCCGATTGGATGGATCGCAACCGTCGGATCAATCATCGCCGATTCAGATCATGGCTTGGATCGATCGCAACCATCGGATCATAGCCGATCGGTTGGATCGGAACTGTCGGATCGATCATCGCCGATCGGGATAATGGCTTGGATCGATCGCAACCGTCGAATATCGTCACTGATTGGATGGATCGCAACCGTCGGATCGATCATCGCCGATCGGGATCATGGCTTTGATCATTCGTAACCGTCGTATTATTGCTGATCGGATGGATCACAACCGTCGGATCAATCATCGCCGAACGGGATCATGGCTTGGATCAATCGCAACCGTCATATAGTCACCGATCGAATGGATTGCAACCATCGGATCGATCATCGCCGATCGGGATCATGGCTTGGATCGATCGCAACCGTCGGATCATTGCCGATCGGATGGATCGCAACAGTCCGATCGATCATCGCCAATCGGGATCATGGCTTGGATCGATCGCAATCATCGGATATCATCACCGATCGATTGGATCGCAACAGTTCGATCGATCATCACTGATAATGGCTTGGATCGATCACAACCATCGTATCGTCGCCGATCGGATAGATCGCAACTGTCGGATCGATCATCGCCGCTCAGGATCTTGGCTTGGATCGATCGCAACCGTCGGATATGGATTGCAACGATCGGATGGATCGCAACGATCGGATCGATCGTCGCCGATCAAGATTATGGCTTGGATCGATCGCAACCGTCGGATCGTTACCGATCGGATGGATTGCAACTGCCGAATCGATCATCGCCGATCGGGATCATGGCTTGGATCGATCGCAACCGTTGGATTGTCGCCGATCGAAAGGATCGCAACCGTCGGATCAATCATCGTCTATTAGGATCATGGCTTGAATCGATCGCAACCATCGTATTGTCGCCGATCGGATGGATCACAGCCGTCGGATCGATCATCGCCGATCGGGATCATGGCTTGGATCGATCGAAACCGTTGGATCATCGCCGATCGGATGGATCGCAACCATGGATCCATCATCGCCGATCGGGATCATGGCTTGTATCGATTGCAACCGCTGGATCGTCGCTGATCGGTTGGATAGAAACGTTTCGATCGATCATCGTCGATCGGATCATGCTTGGATCGATCGCAACCATCGGATCGATCATCGCCGATTGGGATCATGGCTTAGATCGATCGCAACCATCGAATATCATCGTCGATCGGATGGATTGAAACCATCGGATCGATCATCGCTGATCGGGATCATGGCTTTGATCGATCGCAACTACCGGATCATCGCCGATCGGAGGGATCGCAATGGTCCGATCAATCATCGCCGATCAGGATCATGGCTTAGATCGATCGCAACCGTCGGACATCATCACCGATCGGATGGATCGCAACCGTCGGATCGATCATCGTCGATCTGATATATCGCAACCATCGAATAGATCATCACCGATCGGAATCATGGCTTGGATCGATCGCAATTGTCGGATATTATCGCCGATCGGATGGATCGTAACCATCGAATCGATCATCGCCGATCGTGATCATGGCTTGGATCGATCTTAACCGTCGGATCGTCGCCGATCGGATGGATCACAATGGTTCGATCGATCATCCCCGATCGTGATCATGGCTTGGATCGATCGCAGCCATTGGATCGTCGCCGATCAAATGGATCGCAACCGTTTGATCAATCATCGCCGATTAGGATCATGGCTTGGATCGATCACAAGCGACGATGGAATGCAGCCGTCGGATAAATCATCGCCGATCGGGATCATTGCTTGGATCGATCGCAACCATCGAATATCGTCGCCAATCGGATGGATTAAACCATCGGATCGATCATCGCCGATCAGGATCATGGCTTGGATCGATCGCAACCATCAGATCATCACCGATCGGAGTGATCACAACGGTCCGATCGATCATCTTCGATCACGAACATGGCTTGGATCGATCGCTACCGTCGGATATCATCGCTGATCGGATGGATCACAACCTTCGGATCGATCATAGCCGATCGGGATCATGGCTTGGATCGATCGCAATCATCGGATCATCGACGATCGGATGGATCGCAACGGTCCGATCGATCATCGCCGATCGGGATCATGGCTTGGATCGATCGCAACCGTTGGATCACCGCCGATCGGAGTGATCGATTCCGATCGCGAACATGGCTTGGATCGATCGCTACAGTCGGATATCATCGCTGATCGGATGGATCGCAACCTTTGGATCGATCATAGCCGATCGGGATCATGGCTTGGATCGATCGCAATCGTCGGATCATCGACGATCGGATGGATCGCAACGGTCCAATCGATCATCGCCGATCGGGATCATGGCTTGGATCGATCGAAACAGTCGGATATCATCGCCGATCGGATGGATCACAACCGTCGGATCAATCATCGCTAATCGGGATCATGGCTTGGATTGATCGTAACAGTTTGATCGTCGCTGATTGGATGGATCACAATGGTTCGATCGATCATCGCCGATCGGGATCATGGCTTGGATCAATTGCAACTGTCATATTATCGCCGATCAAATGGATCGCAGCCATCGGATCGATCATCGCCGATTGGGATCATGGCTTGGATCGATCGAAACCATCGGATCGTCGCCGATTAGATGGATCGCAACCGTCGGATCAATCATTGCCGATCGGAATCATGGCTTGTATCGATTGCAACCGCCGAATCATCGCCGATCGGTTAGATCGCAACGGTCCGATCGATCATCGACGATTGGGATAATAATGGCTTGGATCGATCGCAACCGTCAAATCGTCGCCAATCGGATGGAACGCAGCCGTCGGATTGATCATCGCCGATCGAGATCATGGCTTGGATCGATCGCAACCGTCGGATATCATCACCGATCGGATGGATTGAAACCGTCGGATCAATCATCGCCGATCGGATCATGGCTTGGATCGATCGCAACCGTCAGATCATCGCCGATCGGAGTGATCGCAATGGTCCGATCGCGAACATGGCTTGGATCGCAACGGTCCGATCGATCGATCGCAACCGTTGGATATCATCACTGATCGGATGGATCTTTTGGATCGATCATAGCTGATCGGGATCATGGCTTGGATTGATCGCAATCATCGGATCATCAACGATCGGATGGATCGCAACGGTCGGATCGATCATCACCGATTGGGATCACGGCTTGGATCGATCAAATAGTCGGATATCATCGCCGATCGGATGGATCGCAACCATCGGATCAATCATCGCCTATCGGGATCATGGCTTGGATAGATCACAACAGTTTGATCATCGCTGATCGGATGGATCACAACGGTTCGATCGATCATTGCCGATCGGGATCATGGCTTGGATCGATCGCAACAATCGGATCGTTGCCAATTGGGTGGATCGCAACCGTCAGATCGATCATTGCCGATCGGGATCATGGCTTGGATCGATCGCAACCGTCAGATATCATCACCGATCGGATGGATCGCAACAGTCGGATCGATCATCGCCGATCGGGATCATGACTTGGATCGATCGCAACCGTCGTATCGTCATCGATCGAATGGATCACAACTGTCGGATCGATCATCGCCGATCAGGATCATGGCTTGGATCGATCACAACCGTCATATATCATCGCCGATCGGATGCATCGGAACCATCGGATCGATCATCGCCGATCGGGATCATGGCTTGGATCGATCGCAACCGTCGTATCGTCACCGATCGGATGGATCGCAACCATCGGATCAATCATCGCCGCTCGGGAACTTGGCTTGGATCGATCGCAACCGTCGGATATCATCGCCCATCGGATGGATCGCAACGATCGGATCGATTGTCGCCGATCGGGATCATGGCTTGGATCGATCGCAACTGTTGGATATTATCGCCGATCGAATGGATCGTAACCATCGAATCGATCATCGCCGATCGTGATCATGGCTTGGATCGATCGCAACCATCGGATCATCGCCGATCGGATGGATCACAACGGTATGATCGATCATCCCCGATCGTGATCATGGCTTGGATCGATCGCAGCCGTTGGATCATCGCCGATCGAATGGATCGCAACCGTTCGATCAATCATCGCCGATTAGGATCATGGCTTGGATCGATCGCAAGCATCGCATTGTCGCCGATCGGATGGATCGCAGCCGTCGGATCGATCATCACCGATCGGGATCATGGCTTGGATCGATCGCAACCGTTGGATCGTCGCCGATCGGATAGATCACAACCGTTGGATCAATCATCGCCGATCTGAATCATGGCTTGTATCGATCGCAACCGTCGGATCGTCGCCAATCGGTTGGATAGCAACGGTCCGATCGATCATCGCCGATCAGGAAAATGGCTTGTATCGATCGCAACCGTCGTATCGTCGTAGATCAGATGGATCACAACCATTGGATCGATCATCAACGATTGGGATCATGGCTTAGATCGATCGCAACCGCCGGATATCATCGTCGATCGGATGGATTAAAACCATCGGATCGATCATCGCCGATCAGGATCATGGCTTTCATCGATCGCAACCATCGGATCATCGCCAATCGGAGGGATCGCAATGGTCCGATCGATCATCGCCAATCAGGATCATGGCTTTGATCGATTGCTACCGTCGATATCATCGCCGATCGGATGGATCGCAACCGTCGGATCGATCATAGTCGATCGGGATCATGGCTTGGATCGATCGCAATCGCTGGATCATCAACGATCAGATGGATCGCAATGGTCCGATCGATCATCGCCGATTAAGATCACGGCTTGGATCGATCGCAACAGTCGGATATCATCGCCAATCAGATGGATCGCAACCGTCGGATCGATCATCGCCGATCGGGATCATGGCTTGGATCGATCGCAATAGTTGGATCGTCGCCGATCGGATGGATTGCAATGGTTCGATTGATCATCGCCGATCGGGATCATGGCTTGGATCGATCGCAATCATCGGATCATAGCCGATCGGGTGGATCGCAACCGTCGGATCGATCATCGCCGATCGGGATCATTGCTTGGATCGATCACAACCGTTGTATCGTCGCTGATCGGATGGATCGCGACCGTCGGATCGATCATCGCCAATCGGGATCATGGCTTGGATCGATCGCAACCGTCATATTGTCGCTGACATGATGGATCGCAACCGTCGAATAGATCATCGCCGATCGAGATCATAGCTTGGATCGATCGCAACCGTCGGATATCGTCACCGATCGGATGGATCGCAACCGTCAGATCGATCATCGCCGATTGGGATCATGGCTTGGATCATTCGTAACCGTCGTATTATCACCGATCAGATGGATCGCAACCGTCGGATCAATCATCGCCGATCGGGATCATGGCTTGGATCGATCGCAACCGTCGTATAGTCGCCGATCGGATGGATCGCAACCGTCGGATTGATTATCGCCGATCGGGATCATGGCTTGGATCAATCGCAACCGTCGGATCATCGCCGATCGGATGGATCGCAACGGTCCGATCGATCATCGCCGATCGGGATCATGGCTAGGATCATTCGCAACCGTCGTATTATCGCCGATCGGATGGATCGCAACCGTTGGATCAATCATCACCGATTGGGATAATGGGTTGGATCGATCGCAAACGTCGGATATCATCGCCGATCGGATGGATCGCAACCGTAGGATCGATCATCGCCGATCGGGATCATGGCTTGGATCGATCACAACCGTCATATTGTTGCCGATATGTTGGATCGCAACCGTCGAATAGATCATCGCCAATTGGGATCATGGCTTGGATCGATCACAACCGTCGGATATCGTCGCCGATCGGATGGATCGCAACCGTCGGATCGATCATCGCCGATTGGGATCATGGCTTTGATCGTTCGCAACCATCGTATTATCGCCGATCGGATGGATCGCAACCGTCGGATCAATCATCACCGATTCGGATCATGGCTTGGATCGATCGCAACCATCGGATCATAGCCGATCGGTTGGATCGCAACCGTCGGATCGATCATCGCCGATTGAGATAATGGCTTGGATCGATCGCAACCGTCGAATATCGTCACTGATTGGATGGATCGCAACCGTCGGATCGATCATCGCCGATCGGGATCATGGCTTTGATCATTCGTAACCGTCGTATTATTGCCGATCGGATGGATCACAACCATCGGATCAATCATCGCCGATCAGGATCATGGCTTGGATCAATCGCAACCGTCGTATAGTCACCGATCGAATGGATTGCAACCGTCGAATCGATCATCGCCGATCGGGATCATGGCTTGGATCGATCGCAACCGTCAGATCATTGCCGATCGGATGGATCGCAACGGTCCGATCGATCATCGCCGATCGGGATCATGGCTTGGATCGATCGCAATCATCGGATATCGTCACCGATCGATTGGATCGCAACAGTTCGATCAATCATCGCTGATAATGGCTTGGATCGATCACAACCATCGTATCGTCGCCGATCGGATAGATCGCAACTGTTGGATCGATCATCGCCGCTCGGGATCTTGGCTTGGATCGATCGCAACCATCGGATATGGATTGCAACGATCGGATGGATCGCAACGATCGGATCGATCGTCGCCGATCAAGATTATGGCTTGGATCGATCGCAACCGTCGGATCGTTACCGATCGGATGGATTGCAACTACCGAATCGATCATCGCCGATCGGGATCATGGCTTGGATCGATCGCAACCATTGGATTGTCGCCGATCGGAAGGACCGCAACCATCGGATCAATCATCGTCTATTAGGATCATGGCTTGAATCGATTGCAACCATCGTATTGTCGCCGATCGGATGGATCACAGCCGTCGGATCGATCATCACCGATCGGGATCATGGCTTGGATCGATCGAAACCGTTGGATCGTCGCCGATCGGATGGATCGCAACCATGGATCCATCATCGCCGATCGGGATCATGGCTTGTATCGATTGCAACCGCTGGATCGTCGCTGATCGGTTGGATAGAAATGGTTCGATCGATCATCGCCGATCGGGATCATGCTTGGATCGATCGCAACCGTCGTATCATCGCAGATCGGATGGATCGCAACCATCGGATCGATCATCGCCGATTGGGATCATGGCTTAGATCGATCGCAACCATCGAATATCATCGTCGATCAGATGGATTGAAACCATCGGATCGATCATCGCTGATCGGGATCATGGCTTTGATCGATTGCAACTATCGGATCATCGCCGATCGGAGGGATCGCAATGGTCCGATCAATCATCGCCGATCAGGATCATGGCTTAGATCGATCGCAACCGTCGGACATCATCACCGATCGGATGGATCGCAACCATCGGATCGATCATCGTCGATCTGATATATCGCAACCGTCGAATAGATCATCGCCGATCGGGATCATGGCTTGGATCGATCGCAACTGTCGGATATTATTGCCGATCGGATGGATCGTAACCATCGAATCGATCATCGCCGATCGTGATCATGGCTTGGATCGATCTTAACCGTCGGATCATCGCCGATCGGATGGATCACAATGGTTCGATCGATCATCCCCGATCGTGATCATGGCTTGGATCGATCGCAGCCATTGGATCGTCGCCGATCGAATGGATCGCAACCGTCTGATCAATCATCGCCGATTAGGATCATGGCTTGGATCGATCACAAGCGACGATGGAACGCAGCCGTCGGATAAATCATCGCCGATCGGGATCATTGCTTGGATCGATCGCAACCATCGAATATCGTCGCCAATCGGATGGATTGAAACCATCGGATCGATCATCGCCGATCAGGATCATGGCTTGGATCGATCGCAACCATCGGATCATCACCGATCGGAGTGATCACAACGGTCCGATCGATCATCGCCGATCACGAACATGGCTTGGATCGATCGCTACCGTCGGATATCATCGCTGATCGGATGGATCACAACCTTCGGATCGATCATAGCCGATCGGGATCATGGCTTGGATCGATCGCAATCATCGGATCATCGACGATCGGATGGATCGCAACGGTTCGATCGATCATCGCCGATCGGGATCATGGCTTGGATCGATCGAAACAGTCTCATCGCCGATCGGATGGATCGCAACCGTCGGATCGATCATCGCCGATCGGGATAATGGCTTGGATCGATTGCAACAGTTTGATAGTCGCTGATCGAATGGATCACAACGGTTCAATCGATCATCGCCGATCGGGATCATGGCTTGGATCGATCGCAACCATCGGATCGTTGCCGATCGGGTGGATCGCAACCGTCGGATCGATCATCGCCGATCGGGATCATGGCTTGGATCGATTGCAACCGTCGGATATTGTCACCGATCGGATGGATCGCAACAGTCGAATCGATCATCGCCGATCGGGATCATGGCTTGGATCGATCGCAACCGTCGAATCATCGCCGATCGGATGGATCGCAACCGTCGGATCGATTATCGCCGATCGGGATCATGGCATGGATCGATCCCAACCGTCGTATATCGTCGCCGATCGGATAGATCGGAACCATCGGATCGATCATCGCCGATTGGGATCATGGCTTGGATCGATCGCAACCGTCTTATCGTCACCGATCGGATGGATCGCAACCGTCGATCGATCATCGCCGCTCGGGATCATGGCTTGGATCGATCGCAACCATCGGATATTGTTGCCGATCGAATGGATCGCAACCCGACATCGATCATCGCCGATCGTGATCATGGCTTGGATCAATCGCAACCGTCGGATCGTCACCAATCGGATGGATCGCAACGGTTCGATTGATCATCCCCGATCGTAATCATGGCTTGGATCGATCGTAGCCGTTGGTTCGCCGCCGATCGGATGGATCGCAACCGTCGTATCAATCATCGCCGATTAAGATCATGGCTTGGATCGATCGCAAGCATTGCTTTTTTTTTTTTTTTTTGAAAGGTAAAGTATGAATTGTATTAATAAAGGACAAAATAAGTACAAGTGCTCGGGGCATACCACGGAAAGCCCAAAAGCTAAAGTGGGAGAAATCACCACCAAAGCGGGAGACCAACTAATACAAAAGGAGAGCCACCACAGTGGAGGTAAGCGTAGCTAACAAGCAAGCAGCTACATATAGGACCATACACAAGGAAATTAACGAAGAAGAGCAGAGGGGAGATGCCAGACTTGAATCAGATGGAGGTTTGCAGAGTTATGAGGAAAAACTGACCCATCCAACTTTAACCTGATAGTGTCCATAATTAGAGAAACGAGTCCCTTCTCATTGTGAATAATTCGTCCATGCTTCCGTGAGTTTCTTTCATTCCATATGAAATAGAGAGTAGCTCCCAAAGCAAGCCTTCTGATAATGGCAATAAGCGAGGAGCCTTTGAGCTTACAGCAAAGCCACGGCCATAGATTCTCCCAAGAAGAAGGGCATTGCAGAAGTTCACACTTACTCGCGATGGTAGTCCAAACCCGAAAGGAGAATGGGCAGTCGAAGAAAAGATGATTGTGATCTTCCACATCATCATTACATAAGTAGCAGTTCATGTGGCGAATTAACCCAAAGATAATAAGCGGTCTTGGGTTGAGAGCCTTCCTCTGATTGCAAGCCAAAGTAAGAAGGAGTGCCTAGGAACATGATGCTTGAACCATACTATGTGAGCCCATGGGACTTGTTGAGAAGGAGATCTAATAACATTCCAAGCCTTTTTGATTGTGAATTCAGGGGAACCATCCCACTCAACTTTATCAATTTGAGAACAGTTGGGCAAAGGGAGGGATCTAGAATCCTCCTTCAGACTTATCAGCTCAAATGAATTAGCAGCAGGCCAACTCCAAAAGCCGTGAGAGATAATGGCACAACCTTCGCATCAATCGATAGACCCGAGTCAAAGATAACTCTTGCATGGGGCGAGGAGCAGATAGGGCCTTGAGGTCTCCAGGCATCAAACCAAAGTGAGGTACCGTCACCATTTCCCACTTTAACTGAGATGAAAAGCTTCACTCTATCCCGAATCTTCAGGAGCTTCCTCCAAGTCCAAGAGCAGTTCCAAGGGACTTTAGCAACCCAGAAATGCTCCTTGTGCAGCAAATTCATCTTAACCCATGCTGCCCATAAGGAGGAAGAGCAAGGCTGACATAAGATCCAAATATAACGAGACATGGAGGCAACATTCCAGTCTCTAATTTTCTTTATCCCCAGACCGCCTTCTGCCTTAGGAGTAGAGAGATCAGCCCAAGCAACTTTAGCTCCAGATCGATTTAAAGAGACACCGTTCCAGAGGAAAGCCGAGAGGATGCTTTCAATTGCCTTGGAGACTTTTGCTGGCAGCATGAAATGGGCACTCCAAAACGACTGGATACTAAAAAGAACAGACTGAATGAGCTGTAATCTACCAGCATACGATAGAAAACGATTAGTCCAAACTTTGATCCTCCCCAAAATACGGTCTACCAGAGCATGGCAGTCGCGAGCATTGAGCTTAGTAGAAATGAGCGGAACACCCAAGTATCTGATGGGAAAGGAACCAAGAGGAAACCCCATAAGATTCAATATATCATGTTGCATGTGACCTTGGACACCCGTGTAAGGAAGATGGAGCATTTAGCAGCATTAGGGATAAGGCCCGATAGAGAGGAAAAGGTAGCAAGAGCATCTTTGACAACTTTAATAGATTCCAAATCACCATGGCAGAAGATCATCAAGTCATCAACAAAACAAAGATGGGAGATCTTGGATTTCTGGCATCTCCAATGGAACTTAAATATAGGGGACTCTTGAATTTTCCAGGCCAAAATCCGAGAGAAGATATCCATACAAATAACAAATAAATATGGTGAGATAGGATCACCTTGACGAATGCCTTTCCTTCCTTCAAAGAAACCATTGAGCTCACCATTAATTGCCACCGAAAATTTAGCTGAGGAAACGCAGCTCCTAGTCCAACCAATGAAATTGGAGGGAAAGCCAAGGAGATGCATTGAGTCCCAGAGGAAATCCCATCTGACAGAATCAAAAGCCTTCCTTAAATCAATCTTGAGAGCTCTTGAGCCATCAAAATATTATCACCAATGTGCCTTCCAAGAACAAAGGCAGCCTGGGCTTCATTAACAAAAGAAGGGAGAACATCCTTCAATCGGTTTGAAAGCAGCTTTGTAATGCATTTGTAAAGAGAGTTGCAGCATGAAATCGGCCTAAAGTCCTTCAGCTTTGAAGCATTAGGAACTTTGGGAATGAGAACAAGGATAGTGCGATCGCAAGCATTGCATTGTCACCGATCGGATGGATCGCAGCCATCGGATCGATCATCGCCGATCGAGATCATGGCTTGGATCAATCGCAACCATTGGATCATCGCCGATCGGATGGATCACAACCGTCGGATCAATCATCGTCGATCGGGATCATGGCTTGTATCTATCACAACTGTCGGATCGTCGCCGATCAGTTGGATAGCAACGGTCCGATCGATCATCGCCGATCGGGATAATGGCTTGGATCGATCGCAACCGTAGTATCATCGCAGATCGGATGGATCGCAATGGTCCGATCGATCATCGCCAATCGAGATCATGGCTTGGATCGATTGCAACAGTCAGATATCATCATCGAACAAATGGATCGCAACCGTCGGATCGATCATCGCCGATCGAGATCATGGCTTGGATCGATCGCAATAGTTGGATCGTCGCCGATCGGATTGATCGCAGCGGTCCGATCGATCATCGCCGATCGGGATCATGGCTTGGATCGATCGCAACCATCGGATCATAGCCGATCGGGTGGATCGCAACAGTCGGATCGATCATCACCGATCGGGATCATGGCTTAGATCGATCGCAACCATTGGATATCATCGCCGATCGGATGGATCGCAACCGTCGAATCGATCATCGCCGAACGGGATCATGGCTTGGATCGATCGCAACCGTCATATTGTCGCCGATCTGATGGATCGCAACGGTCCGATCGATCATCACCGATCGAGAACATGGCTTGGATCGATCGCAACCATCGGATCATAGCCGATCGAGTGGATCGCAACTGTCAGATCGATCATCATCGATCGGGATAATGGCTTGGATCGATCGCAACCGTCGGCTATCATCACCGATTGGATGGATCGCAACCGTTGGATCGATCATCGCTGATTGGAATCATGGCTTGGATCGATCGCAACCATCGGATATCATCACCGATCGGATGGATCGCAATAGTCAGATATCGTCGCCGATCGGATGGATTGCAACCGTCGGATCGATCATCACCGATCGGGATCATGGCTTGGATCATTCGCAACCATCGTATTATCGCCGATCGGATGGATCGTAACCGTTGGATCAATCATCGCCGATCGGGATCATGGCTTGGATCGATTGCAACCATCGTATAGTCGCCGATCGGATGGATCGCAACTGTTGGATTGATCATGTCCGATCGGGATCATGGCTTGGATCGATCGCAACCGTCGGATCATCGCCGATCGGATGGATTGCAACGGTCCGATCGATCATCGCCGATCGGGATCATGGCTTGGATCGATCACAATCGTCAGATATCGTCATCGATCGATTGGATTGCAACGGTGCGATCGATCATCGCCGATCGGGATAATCGCTTGGATCGATCGCAACCATCGTATCATCGCTGATCGGATGGATCGCAACCGTCGGATCGATCATCGTCGCTCGGGATCTTGGCTTGGATCGATCGCAACTGTCGGATACCGTCGCCGATCGGATAGATCGCAACGATCAGATCGATCGTCGCTGATCGGAATCATGGCTTGGATCGATCGCAACTTTCGAATATTGTCGCCGATCGGATGGATTGCATTAGTCCCATCGATCCTCGCCGATCGGGATCATGGCTTGGATTGATCGCAACCATTGGATCATCACTGATCGGATGGATCGCAACCGTCGGATCAATCATCGCCGATTAGGATCATGGCTTGGATCGATCGCAACTGTCGAATATTGTCACCGATCGGATGGATTGCATTGGTCCGATCGATCCTCGCCGTTCAGGATTATGGCTTGGATCGATCGCAACTGTTGGATCGTCGCTGATCGGATGGATCGCAACCGTCAGATCAATCATCGCCGATTAGGATCATGGCTTGGATCGATCGCAACCATCGTATTATCGTTGATCGGATGGATCGCAGACGTCGGATCGATCATCGCCGATCGGGATCATGGCTTGGATCGATCGCAACCGTTGGATCGTCGCCGATTGGATGGATCGCAACAGTCGAATCAATCATCGCCGATCGGGATCATGGCTTGTATCGATCGCAATCGTCGAATCATCGCCGATCGGTTGGATAGCAACGGTCCGATCGAACATTGCCGATCGGGATAATGGCTTGGATCGATCGCAACCATCGTATCGTCGCCAATCGAATGGATCACAATCGTCGGATCGATCATCGCCGATCGGGATCATGGCTTAGATCGATCGCAACCATCGGATATCATCGTCGATCGAATGGATTGAAACCATCGGATCAATCATCGCCGATCGGGATCATGGCTTGGATCGATCGCAACCATCGGATTGTCGCCGATCGGATGGATCACAATGGTCCGATCGATCATCGCCAATCGGGATCATGGCTTGGATCAATCGCAACCGTTGGATCATCGCCGATCGGATGGATCGCAATCATCGGATCAATCATTGCCGATCGGGATCATGGCTTGGATTGATTACAACCATCATATTGTCACCGATCGGATGGATCGCAGCCATCGGATCGATCATCGCTGATCGGGATCATGGCTTGGATCGATCGCAACCGTTGGATCGTCATCGATTGGATGGATCGCAACCGTCAGATCAATCATCGCCGATCGGAATCATGGCTTGTATCGATCGCAACTGCCGGATCATCGCCGATCGGTTGGATCGCAACGGTCCGATCGATCATCGATGATTGGGATAATGGCTTGGATCGATCGCCACCGTCATATCCTTGCCTATCGGATGGAACGCAACTGTCGGATCAATCATCGCCGATCAGGATCATGGCTTAGATCGATCGCAACCGTCGGATATCATTATTGATTGGATGGATTGAAACCATCGGATCGATCATCGCCGCTCAGGATCATGGCTTGGATCAATCGCAACCGTCAGATCATTGCCGATCGAATGGATCGCAACGGTCCGATCGATCATCGTCAATCGGGATCATGGCTTTGATCGATCGCAACCGTTGGATCGTCACCGATCGGATGGATCGCAATCGTCGGATCAATCATCGTCGATCCGGATCATTGCTTGGATCGATTGCAACCGTCATATTATCACTGATCGGATGGATCACAGCCATCGGATCGATCACTGTCGATCGGGATCATGGCTTGGATCGATTGCAACCATTGGATCATCGCCGATCGGATGGATCGCAACCATCGGATCAAACATCGCCGATCGGAATCATGGCTTGTATCGATCGCAATTGCCGGATCATCGCCGATCGGTTGGATCGCAACGGTCTAATCGATCATCGACGATTGGGATAATAGCTTGGATCGATCGCAACCGGTCATATCATCGCTAATCGGATGGAACACAGCCATCGGATCGATCATCGACGATCGGGATCATGGCTTGGATCGATCGCAACCGTCGGATATCATCGCCGATTGGATGGATTGAAACCGTCGGATCGATCATCGCCGATCGGGATCATTGCTTGGATCGATCGCAACCGTCGGATCATCACTGATCGGAGTGATCGCAACGGTCCTATCGATCATCGCCGATCGCAAACATGGCTTGGATCGATCGCTACCGTCGGATATCATCGCTGATCGGATGGATTGCAACCTTCGCTACCGTCCTATTCTTCAGGCTGATGCTGTTTCCAAGCATGACCAGGTTATCCACCTTTCTCTCACTCTTCTAAACTCTGGATTAAATTGGCTGCCTCCTTTGTCTATGGAGTTAATGATGTCATTGCTAGAAGACAGCTTTGGACTAATTTGAAGAAGCAAGCAGTTTCCTTTTCCCAACTGCCGTGGATTGTTATGGGGGACTTCAATGCCATTAGGAAACTGGATAGAGCTATTGTAAATTCTCTGTGGCATCAATCTTTTGCTCAATCTTATGCAGAATTTCTTCCTTTCGGGCTATCTGATCACTCTCCTGTGGTGGTGAACCTTGGGATTAATCATCCCCTTTACAAATGTCCTTTCAAATTCTTCAATTTCTGGACTGAATTTGATGAATTCAATCCGTTAATTGACAAGATCTGGAGCACCCCTGTTGTTGGCCACTCTATGTTCAGAGTTTACAAAAAGCTGAAGCTTGTTAAAACTGCATTGAAAGAACTGAGTAGGAGCAAGAATGCGATCATCAATGGTGATCTTACCTCTCTTCGTTCTGAGCTAGATGGCATCCAATCTTCTATTGCTGCTGGGCATCACGGCATGGACGTCCTTGAGAAGGAAAAGGACTGTGCTAAGAGGCTGTATATGGCATTAAATGGAAGAGAGAGCTACGCTAGGCAGAGGAGCAGAATCCAATGGCTGAAAGATGGAGATCATTGTACCTCCTTCTTCTTCAACTCTATTAAAGGGAGAAACAATCTTAATAAGATTCTTTGTATCCAGAATGAAAATGGAGAATGGATTCGAGAGAAGGATCAGATTGCTCAGGAGGTGGTTGGATTCTACACTCATCTTCTCGGTACGAGATGTGGTACTAAATATGATGGAGGAGATTTTTTTTTTTTTTTTTTTGAAAGTTAAATGGGGTGAATTGTATTGATTAGCTATAATTGGTACATAAGATCGGGACAAAACCCGAAGAGAGGTAGACCTCAAAAGAAAGTCAGACCTCAAAAGAAAACCAAAGGAATACATCCAGCAAGAGGTAAAGACCTCAAAAGTAAATCAGCCCGGATTACATCCAGAACCTAACAAAATAACTCAGTAGATGAGCACCGAAAAGAGATCAGCACAGGAGAGAAGGGTATAACTGCCACCTATCCATCAATTGGAGATTTGCAGTATTCCTGGGGAACTTTGCACCTTCCAGCTTTAGCCTGACCGAATCCATAATCTTTATAACAATACCTTTTTCGGTGAGAGGAGGTCGCCCATGCATGCGATAGTTCCTTTCATTCCAAATGAAATACACAGTAGCTCCAAAGGCAAGTCTGCTGACACAGGATAGGAGAGAAGACCCTTTGAGTTTCCTACTAATCCACGGCTTCAGTCTCTCCCAAGTAGAAGGATAGTGCGCTAGACCACATATAGACGCAATGGACTGCCAAACCCGAGCAGAAAAGGGGCAGCTAAAAAACAGATGACCATGGTCCTCAGAATGACCTTGACATAGGGAGCAAGTCATGTGACCGAGAATGCCAAAAGATAGCAGACGATCCTGAGTAGTGAGTCTACCTTTAATAGCTAACCATAAGATGAAGGAGTGCCTAGGAACATGAAGTTTAAACCAAACCAAATGAGCCCAGTAGACCCGCTGGGAAGGAGTCCGGAGAGAATTCCAAACTCTTTTTATAGAGAATCCGGGAGACCCATCCCATAAAATCTTATCCTGACGACTGCAATCAGGAGGAGGAAGTGAACAGGATTCGCCTTTCAGAGTGACCAAATCAATAGAATTCGCAGCAGGCCACCTCCAGGTTCCAGAAGAGATAATAGCACTAACCTTTGCATCAATGGAAAGACCCGAGTCAGTAATAACTCTAGCGTGGGGAGAGGAACATATAGGACCCTGGGGTCTCCAAGAGTCAAACCATAGGGAGGAATTATCGCCATTCCCCACGTCAACAGAGATGAAACTCTTCACTCTTCCCCGCATCTTGAGGATTTTCCTCCAAGTCCAAGAGCAGCTCCATGGAACCTTTGCCACCCAGAATTGTTCCTTGTGCAGCAGATTTAACTTCACCCATGCAGCCCATAAGGAGGTAGGACTTGGTTGACATAATAACCAAATGAGTCTAGACAGGGAGGCAGCATTCCAGTCCCGAACCTTCTTAATCCCCAGCCCACCTTCATCCTTCGGAGTAGATAAATCAGCCCAAGAGACTTTGGCTCCATGACGGTTTAAAGAAACACCATTCCAAAGAAAAGCCGAGAGGATACTTTCAATCTCTTTGGTGACCTTTGCAGGAAGGATAAAATGGGCACTCCAGTAAGACTGGATGCTAAATAAAACAGATTGAATAAGCTGTAATCTGCCTGCATATGATAGAAAGCGATTAGTCCAAACCTTAATCCTCCCCAGAATGCGATCAACTAAGGCTTGACAGTCAGAAGCTTTGAGCCTGGTGGAGATGAGAGGAACACCCAGGTATTTAATTGGGAGAGAGCCAATAGAAACACCCAAAAAGATGCAATGTCCTGCTACACCTGAACCGAAGCACCGGAGATGAACACAGAGCATTTGGACAAGTTTGGAGCAAGGCCAGATAGAGAAGAGAAGGTATCAAGAGCTTCTTTGATCACCTTAATAGAATTCAGCTCACCCCGGCAGAAAACCATCAAATCATCCGCAAAGCATAAATGAGATAATTTGGATTTCCGACACCTCCAGTGAAACTTGAAAGAGGAGGAAGCTTGGATTTTCCGGTCAAGGATCCGAGAAAAATATCCATGCAAATGACAAATAAATAGGGAGATATAGGGTCCCCTTGACGAAGGCCTTTCTTCCCATCAAAGAAGCCGTGAAGTTCACCATTAATAGCCACAGAGAACTTTGCAGAAGAGACGCAGGAGCGAATCCATTTAATGAAGACAGGAGGAAATCCAAGAAGCTGGAGGGAAACCCACAGGAAGTCCCATCTAACAGAATCAAAGGCCTTCATTAGATCAATCTTTAGGGCACAGTTCGAAGAGGAGGAGGGAAGGTGGTAACCTCGCACCAGCTCCTGAGCTAACAAAATATTATCTCCAATGTGCCTACCTTTGACAAAAGCAGTCTGAGCATCGTTAATAAAAGAAGGCAGGACGTGCTTCAGCCGATTGGCAAGAAGCTTAGAGATGCATTTATACACAGTATTGCAACAGGATATCGGCCTGAAGTCCTTCAGTCTTGAAGCATTTGGGATCTTAGGAATAAGAGCAATAATCGTGCAATTGACCTCCTTGAGAAGAAGACCATTTGAGAAAAACTCCTTGATAGCTGTAGTGAAGTCAGATCCAACAATTAGAGACAGTGTGAAGCCTTTCATCTATGTGAGAGTTGGGAACGGCGAGAGTACCTCACTGTGGTTTGATGCCTGGAGACCTCAAGGCCCTATCTGTACCTCTCCTCATGCTAGAGTTATTTATGACTCGGGCCTCACCGTAGATGCAAAGGTTAGTGCTATTATCTCTTCGGGCTATTGGTTGTGGCCTCCTGCTGATTCTCATGAGCTGATTAGGCTCAGAGAGGAAACTAGATCCCTTCATCTGCCCAACTGTTCTCAGACTGATATTGTGGAGTGGGATGGCTCCTTGGACTTCTCAATCAAAAAAGCTTGGAATGTCCTCAGATCCCCTTCTAACCGAGTCCCTTGGGCTCATTTGGTTTGGTTCAAGCATCATGTCCCTAGGCACTCTTTTATTCTCTGGCTTGCAATACGAGGGAGGCTACCTTCTCAGGACCGGCTTTTATCTTTCGGGTTGATTGGTCATATGCAGTGTGTTTTCTGTCTAGTAGATGTGGAAGATCACAACCATCTCTTCTTTGATTGCCCATTCTCTTGTCGGGTCTGGACTGCTATTGCTTGTAAGTGCGATCTTTTGCCTTATCCCTACTCTTGGGAGACCCTGTGGCCGAGGATGTGCTGTGATATAAGAGGATCTTCGCTTTTGGCCACTGTTAGGAAGCTTGCCTTCGGTGCTACAATCTATTACTTATGGATGGAAAGGAACTCTCGCAAACATGGACGAATATCTCATAGTGAGCGTGGTATTGTCACTTCGATCATGGTATCTATCAGGCAGAAGCTGGATGGCTCTAAATTCACCCTAAATCCTGCAAATCGGCAGCTGATTCAAAAATGGCAACTTCCCGGAACTCTTCTTTGTTGACTTCCAGATGCTGGGGGCTTTTGATGTTATCTTACTTTGCTTTCATCTCGTGTGAGATGTCTTCACCTGATGTCTAGGTTTCTACTATTCTTACTTGTCTTATCCGGGGTCTGCCCCGTTTTATGTACTTAAATCTCCTTTACTTATAAATTTCATACTTCATCTTTCAAAAAAAAAAGAAGTCAGATCCAACAATGTGCCAAGCTTTCTGGAAAAAGAAGGCATTAAACCCATCCGGTCCTGGAGCTTTGTTTGGGTGAAGGCTGAACAGAGCATCTTTGATATCATCCTCCGTAAATTCACAACATAAATACCTTGATTGCTCAGGGGATAAAACACAGTCAACAAACCCAGTGAGCTCATCTCTACCGCACCATCCAGTGCTACTGTTTGAACCAAGGAGCTGGCTGAAGTAATTGACAACTTCTTGGGCAATCTGGTTCTTCTCCCGGATCCAATCGCCATTGTCCTTTTGGATACAATTTATCTTGTTTACATTGACTCGGCTCTTAACAGAATTGAAGAAGAAGGCTGAGCATTGGTCCCCCTCTTTCAGCCATTGGATCCTACTTCGCTGTCTAGCATAGCTCTCCTTCCCTTTGCAAGCTAGATGGAGCTGATTAGCACAAGCAATTTCCTTCTCCAGGTTATCAGTTCCGTTGTTGCCTGCCGCAATGGAGGATTGCAAACCAGCAAGCTCGGAACGAAGATGAGCAAGGTCCCCGTTGATAAGAGCGTTCTTGTGCCTACTAAGATCTCTCAAGGCAGATTTGACAAGTTTAAGCTTGCTATAAAGTTTGAACATGGCATGACCACTAACCTGGGAGTCCCAAATCTTCTCAACCAAAGGGAAAAATTCTTCAAATTCACTCCAGAAATTGAAGAATTTAAACGGAGATTTGATCCGTGGAAGAGAAATACCAAGCTTAACCACAATCGGCGAGTGATCAGACAGTCCAAAGGGATGGAACTCAGCAAAAGATTGAGCAAAGGAACGAATCCACAAATGGTTGACAAGAGCTCTGTCAAGCTTCCGCAATATGTGCCCGTTCACTCTAGAGTTGTGCCAAGTGAAAAGAGGGCCTCCAAATCTCAGATCATCCAAACCGGCTTCAAATAGTACATCATTTAGATCATTCATAAAGCTGGGCCAATCGCAACTCCCTCCTTTCCTTTCATGCCTATACCGGATTGCATTAAAATCCCCCAGAATAATCCATGGCAGATGAGAGAAAGACTTTGATTGGTTATTCAAAATGGCCCAAAGCTGCTTCCTGGACGTAGCATCAGAAGCTCCATAAGCAAAAGAGGCAATGAATTTAACACCACTATCCCGAATAGTAATAGAGAGGTGAATGATCTGATCATGCATGGAAACAACCTCAGCATGAAGGATTTTTGGGTTCCACCAAATCCAAATCCTTCCGGAGTTATCACCATCGTAGCTGTTAACACAGTTCCAGCCTTTGATCAAGTAGGATTGAAATTTCTCTTTATTACATTCCTTGATCTTTGTCTCAAGAAGGCCGATACAGGAGAGATTCTGGGAATGAACAAAGTGACGGATCTCCGAGTGTTTTGAGGGATCATTTAGACCCCGTATATTGATGGAGGAGATGTTCTTGCTAAGTATGTGGATTGCGCTCTCTCTAATGATCAAAGAAGGTTTTTAACCTGTGCTTTCACTGATGAAGAAATCAAGGGTGCTATGTTTGACTTACACCCTAACAAAGCTCCAGGCCCTGATGGATTCAATGCTTTCTTCTTCCAAAAGACCTGGCCCATTGTTGGAGCTGAAATCACTGCCGCTATAAAGGATTTCTTCTCCAATGGTCTGCTTCTCAAGGAGGTTAACTGCACAACTATTGCTCTCATTCCTAAGGTCCCTAATGCTTCAAAATTGAAGGACTTTCGACCGATATCATGCTGCAACACTGTGTACAAATGCATCACCAAACTTCTTGCCAGCCGATTGAAGCAAATCCTCCCTACATTTATAAATGATGCACAATCTGCTTTTGTGCATGGAAGGCTTATTGGGGATAACATCCTATTGGCTCAGGAGCTGGTCCGTGGTTATCATCTTCCTTCTTCCACCCCTAAATGTGCTCTAAAGATTGATATTATGAAGGCTTTTGATTCGGTTCGATGGGATTTCCTTTGGGATACTCTGCAGCTTCTTGGCTTTCCTCCTTTATTTATTGGCTGGATTCGGTCATGTGTTTCCACTGCAAGGTATTCAGTGGCTATTAATGGTGAACTCAATGGTTTCTTTGATGGGAAGAAAGGTCTTCGTCAAGGGGACCCAATCTCTCCTTATCTTTTTGTTATATGCATGGAAGTCTTCTCTAGTTTAGTCCCAAATAATGCCAAAAGTTCGATCTTTCTCTCAGGTGTGCCGGATGATTCTCATCACGATCTTGTTAACTTCATCGGCTTCAAGCTTGGCTCCTTTCCCATTAGATATCTGGGAGTTCCTTTGATCTCCTCGAAGCTTAGAGCTCTCGATTGCCATGCTTTGGTTGATCGCATTCTGAAAAGGATCAAGATCTGGACAAACTGTTTTCTCTCCTATGCTGGAAGGTTGTAACTCATTCAATCTGTTTTATTCAGTATCCAGTCTTTTTGGAGTTCCCACTTTATTCTCCCTGTCAAGGTTCTCAATGACATTGAAGGGATTCTGTCGGCTTTCTTATGGAAGGGATGTTCTTTGAATCGCAATGGTGCTAAAGTGGCCTGGTCGGACATCTCTTGCCCGAAAGAGGAAGGGGGTTTGGGGATCAAAAAAATGAGAGATTGGAACTATGCCTCCATGACCCGCTATATCTGGTTATTATGCCAGCCCTGCTCTAAATCTTTGTGGGCGGCGTGGGTAAAGAAGAATCTGCTTCACAAAGATCACTTTTGGGTTGCTAAAGTTCCATGGAATTGCTCTTGGACTTGGAGGAAAATTCTTAAGCTTCGGGATAGAGTGAAGGCCTTTATCACTGTCAAAGTGGGGAATGGAGCCTCTACTTCCCTTTGGTTTGATTCTTGGAGAAGTCTTGGACCTATATGCACTTCCTCAAATGCTAGAGTTATTTCTGACTCTGGTCTCAACAAAGATGCAAAGGTCAGTGACATCCTCTCCTCTGGCCAATGGAGATGGCCTGCTGCAAACTCTATTATGCTCATTGACTTAAAGGATGAGACTAGATCCCTTCCTTCACCCGACTGCAGTCATCCAGATCAGCTTCTTTGGGATGGTTCCACCGCTTTCTCCATTAAAAGAGTTTGGAACAGTATCCGTGCTCATGGCAGGCGTGTTGACTGGACTCATCTTCTTTGGTTTAAGCACCACGTTCCGAGGCACTCCTTCATTTTATGGCTAGTGTTCCGTGGTAGGCTATCTACTCATGATCGTCTTAGCTCCTTTGGTATCCACTGTCACTTAACCTGTTATCTTTGCCAAGAACAATCAGAGGATCATTGCCATCTATTTTTCAGCTGCCCTTTCTCTTTCCGGATCTGGTCTTTTATTGCGACTATGTGTGACCTTGAGCATTTTCCTTCTTCATGGGAGCTCTTGAGACCGTGGCTCTGCAAAAACATCAAAGGCTCTTCCCTTCATTCCATTATCTGCAGACTGGCTTTAGGTGCTTCGCTATATCTCATTTGGTCTGAAAGGAACTCTCGCAAGCATGGTCAGCGACCTCTTAATGAAGTGGGTATTATTACAAAAATTTTGGAGTCCGTAAGGGCGAGTCTGGATGGCGCTACTTTCCCCAAGAAGAAGAAGGCTCATCTCACTTTGATTGCAAGGTGGCAGCTCCCTTCCTCTATTTTGCGTTGACGACTTCGATTGGGCCATTGGATTATATTCCTTCTGCTTACAATGTAATTATATTATCATCTGATCGCCCTTGTGTCTGGAGATAATTCTCCTGTTGGCGGTTGTTTGCCCCTTGTTTTCCTCTTTTTCGGGGATGCCCCGAGCTATTGTACATCACTTGCCTTTACCTTTTAGTAATATAATTAACACTTTCACCTTTCAAAAAAAAAAAAAAAAATGGAAGTCTTCTCTAGGATTCTTGATCAGAAAATCCATGCCTCCCCCTCTTTCAAATTTCATTGGAGATGCCGGAAATCCAAGACTTCACATCTATGTTTTGCAGATGATCTGATGGTTTTTTGTCGTGGAGATTTGAACTCAATAAATGTGGTGAAGGATGCCCTTGACACGTTCTCCTCTCTCTCCGGTCTTACTCCTAATCACTCCAAAAGCTCCACCTTCCTCTCGGGTGTCTCGGTTCATCTCCAGCAGGATATTACTGACTTGCTGGGTTTCTCTCTTGGCTCTTTTCCAATTAGATATCTGGGTGTCCCTCTAATTACCACAAAACTCAAAGCTTCTGATTGTCTTTCTTTGGTTGATCGTATTTTAAGGAGGATCAAAGTTTGGACTAATCGTTTCCTCTCCTATGCTGGCAGACTGCAACTCATCCAATCGGTAATTTTTAGTATTCAGTCCTTTTGGAGTGCTCACTTCATTCTTCCAGTTAAAATCACTAAAGATATTGAAAGCATTCTTTCGGCCTTCTTATGGAACGGTGTTTCCTTGAACCGGTATGGAGCTAAAGTATCTTGGTCTACCATCACTACTCCCAAGGAGGAAGGGGGTTTGGGTATAAAGAAGATCCGGGATTGGAATGCAGCATCAATGGCTCGGCACATTTGGTCACTATGCAATCCTTGCTCTAAATCCTTATGGGCTGCCTGGGTTAAGCTAAATCTTCTGCATAAAGAACACTTTTGGGTGGTAAAAGTCCCTTGGGATTTCTCTTGGACTTGGAGGAAAATTCTTAAGATTCGGGATAGAGTGAGGAATTTCATTTCTTTTAAGGTGGGGAATGGCGATAGCACCTCCCTTTGGTTTGATTCATGGAGACCTCAAGGACCTATTTGCTCTTCTTCTCATGCTAGAGTTATCACCGACTCGGGCCTTTCCAAAGATGCTAAGGTTAGTGCCATCATTTATGCTGGAAATTGGAGGTGGCCGGCCGCGAATTCCCTTGAGCTTATCACCTTGAAATCTGAAACCGGTTCTCTTCCTTTACCTGATTGCAGCTGTTCGGATAAGGTATTATGGGAAGGTTCTACTGCGTTCTCTATTAAGAGAGCTTGGAATATCCTCCGGTTACCTTCCCAACGTGTTGATTGGGCTCATTTAGTCTGGTTTAAGCATCATGTACCAAGGCATTCTTTCATTTTATGGCTTGCCATTAGAGGTAGACTTGCTACCCAGGATCGTATCTCTTATGGTATTCATTGTCAGACGGCTTGCTATTTATGTCGTCACAGATTGGAGGATCACGATCATCTGTTTTTCAGCTGTCCTTTCTCTTCATGGGTTTGGTCTACCATTGCTAGAAAATGTGGCTTAGCGCACTTCCATCTTCTTGGGAGAGTCTGAGGCCGTGGCTTTGCAGAAATATCAAAGGAGCCTCTTTTCATTCTATTGTTTGTAGGCTTGCCTTGGGTGCTGCTTTGTACTTCATATGGTTAGAAAGAAACTCCCGCAGGCATGGGCGCTTGCTTCTAAAGGAACAAAGTATTGTCTCTAAGATTATGGACTCGATCAGGCTGAAGTTGGAGGGTGCTACTTTTCCCAGAAATGCGGCAAATCTCCAGTTGATTGATAGATGGCAACTACCCTCCTCTCTTTTGAGTTAATCCAGTTCGGTCTTTTGTAACCTTATTGTTTGACTTGGTTGGTCTGGTTTTATTTTGGCCTTAGGTTATTTCAACCTTTTGGTGGATGTTTTCCCTTGCTTGTATGCTTGCGGGCTCTGTCCCGCTCTCTTGTACTTATAATTCTTTTTTTTTAATACAAATCACCTTTAACTTTCAAAAAAAAAAAAAAAAAAACCTTCGGATCGATCATAGCTGATCGGGATCATGGCTTGGATCGATCGCAACTGTTGGATCATCGCCGATCGGATGGATCGCAACCGTTGGATCAATCATCGCCGATCGGAATCATGGCTTGTATCGATCGCAACCGCCGGATCATCGCCGATTGGTTGGATCGCAACGGTCCGATCGATCATCGACGAATTGGATAATGGCTTGGATCGATCGCAGTGTTTTTAGCAGCACTTCGAATTCTTTTGATCCCCTGTTTCAGGTGGATGATCCGTCTTCTACTGCTGCTGGCCCTCCTTCAGATGTAGTTCTGGTTGCCAACTTTCAGTCTAGTGCTCCTCTTCCTGTTGTCCCTGCGGTCTTGGATGGCCTAGTGGGTTGTTCGTCTGCTCCTCCGGTTGGGGACTCCTCCGTTCCTGGGTACTCTTCTCCTGTCGTCAGTGTGATCTCTTCCCCTTCCTCGTCCCCTTCCAGTACCCCTCTCCTTGCTCGGAAGCTTAATATGATTGATGAAGTGGAGATGAAACTGGGAAGGAAGAAGAAGGACAAGAAGAAGATTGGAAGTTCGGGCAATTCCAGAGGGAAGTCTTCAAAGTCCTCCAAATGATTAAGCTAGCTTCTTGGAACATCCGGGGCCTCAACGATCCCTCAAAGCACTCGGAGGTCCGTCACCTTGTTCATTCTCAAAATATCTCTTGTATAGCCCTTCTTGAGACTAGAATTAAACCCCACAATAAAGAGAAGCTTCAAATGACTCTGTTTAAGAACTGGCGCTGCATTAACTTTTATGAAGGAGATGGTTCGGGTAGGATTTGGATCTGGTGGGATCCTTCCAAACTACTGGCGGATGTTGTTTCCAAACACGAACAGATCATTCATCTCTCTGTCACTATCATTAGTTCCGGTGCCAAGTTTGCTGCCTCCTTTGCTTATGGTTCGAATGACGCTGCGGCGAGAAGACAGCTTTGGGATATCTTGATTGATCGTGCCTCATCTTTTTCCCATCTGCCTTGGATCATCATGGGGGACTTCAATGCTATCAGGTTTCGGCATGAAAGGAAAGGCGGGAGTATTGAATGGCCAAGTTTCATGAATGATTTTAACGATGCTCTGTTTGCTGCCGGCTTGGATGATCTTCGTTTTGGTGGATGTGTTTTTACCTGGCACAATTCCAGGCTCAATGGGCACATCCTCCGCAAGCTGGACCGTGCTCTTGTCAATCCCTTATGGATTAATTCCTTCTCCAACTCTTCTGCTGAATTCCTTCCCTACGGCCTTTCTGATCACTCTGCGGCAGTTTTTTTTTTTTTTTTGAAAGTTAAAAGGGGTGAATTGTATTGATAAGCTGTAATAGGTACAAAAGATCGGGACAAAGCCCGAGGAGAGGTAGAGACCTCAAAGAAAGTCAGACCTCAAAAGAAAACGATAGGAATACATCCAGCAAGAGGTAGAGACCTCAAAAGTAATCAGACCGGATTACATCCAGAACCTAACAACAGAACTCATAAGATGAGCTACGAAGGTAAATCATCAGCAATAATCTAATGAGGGAGAGAGAGGTGCCAACGATAAATCAGCTGGCGATTAAGATTCGTTTCCGGGATCTGAGCTCCATCCAGACTCATTCTGACCGACTCCTTTATCTTTGAAATAATCCCTGCTTCATTAATAAGTAATTGCCCATGCTTGCGGGAATTCCTTTCATACCAAATGAAGTAGACTGAGGCTCCCACTGCCAATCTGCAGATAATGGAGTGAAGAGATGATCCTTTGGTGATTTTAGAGAGCCAAGGTCTCAAAAGCTCCCAAGAAGAAGGGTAGTGCTCCAAGCCACAAATAAGAGCAATTGAGGTCCAAATCCGGGTGGAATATGGGCAGTTGAAAAACAGATGATTATGATCCTCCAAATGGCTTTGGCACAGTAAACAAGAGGATTGACTATGAATCCCGAATGAAAGAAGTCGGTCTTGGGTGGAAAGTCTACCTCTAATAGCAAGCCACAGAGTGAAGGAATGCCTAGGCACATGGTGAGAAAACCAGACAAGATGAGCCCAATCCACTCGCTGAGAAGAAGACCGGATACGATTCCATACACCTTTAATGGAGAAGATCGGTGAACCATCCCAAAGAGTGTTATCCTAGGTACTCTTAAGATCAATTTGGCAATCCTCTCTCTAAGATGAGAGCTTCTCTCTCTAAGATCCCGCTCTTCAGTTTCTCTTTGTTTTCCTTTCTCGATTTCCATGGCTTCATGGGGTCCTTTGGTTCCTTCTTTTGAATCGTTCATGGAGTCCTCTTCGATTCCTCCTGCTAATCCGTCCTTGACTACGGGTGCTGATTCGTTCGTGGCTGGTCTGGTTCTGGATCTCCCCTCTGCTCCTGGGAAGATCTCGGGTGGTATAGTTCAGGATGAGGCCTCCTTGGATCCCTCATCCAGATCTATTCCAGCTTTAGCCCCTAGTGCTCCTTCCTCTTCTCCCGTTGAGGCCTCCTGGGTTTCCACCGTTCCTCCATCTCATGAGGTCTCGTTGATGTTGACTTCCTTGTTGCCAGAGGATCCTGTGGCTCTTGCTTTGTGTTTCCCAGTGGAGGACCCCGCCGCTGATTCCAGGTTTCATTTATTTGATGCTGCTTTGGAGTTAAATATGCTCCAGGCCGGTGGAGCTGTTCCCTCCCAGGTGGCCGGTGTCGAGTTTGGGGCGTCGGCCGGTGGAGCTCTTCCCTCTCCGGGGGACGGTGACGAGCTTGGGGCATTGCCAGCACGTGCGAAGGAGGCGGGTGGTGGATTAATTTCAAAATTGCGGCCGTACAAGAACCCATCTCATTTCGAGGTCCGTTCGTCCGGTCGCTTGGATCATGGCTGCTTAAAGACGTCATCCAATTCCTATCATCCTGAGTTTGAATTTAGTAGTTTTTCATTCCCGCCTCTCCCAAAATCTGGAGGTTCTTCAAGCTCTCTGTTGACTTCTCCTCCTCCGAGCGACGCTGCTTCCCCTGTTTCTCCCCCTGTTTCTCCCCTTGTGGCGACGCCAGAGGATCCTGTTGCTCCGATTGCCAATAAGAGTAGCTGGGCCTCTCTCGTCTTGGATATCCCAGATGTTATGGAACTCTCTTACTATAAACCCTCTGTTCAATCGATCGATGGGAGATTTCGATGCATTATCCCGCCGGATGTGGCGAACATTGGAGCCGCTGCCTGGGAAAATACAATTGTTGGTTTTTTCCTGGATAAGCTTCCATACTCTCTGGTTAATTCTCAGGCTCATCGGTTATGGGATAATAAAGGACTCTCGGAGGTTCTATGCAATGGCAATGGCTTCTTCTTCTTCAAATTCCATGACAAGCCGAAGTGCTTGGGTATTCTTAATGGGGGCCCCTGGTATTTCGGAGGGCGACCCATCTTCTTAAAAGCTTGGAGAGCTGGTATGAATTTATCAAAAGACGGTTGCAAACGGGTTCCTATCTGGGCACATTTTCACAATGTTCCACTTGAATTCTGGACGGCGGAAGGACTCAGTCGCATTGCCAGCACTGTTGGAATTCCCCTTCATGCTGATAAAATGACATCTTCCTTGAAGAGGCTAGCTTATGCTAGGATTTGTATTGAGATCGGTATTGATGATCCCCTCCCCAATGCTCTGGATCTTGTTATGGAGGATGGAAGCTTTGTGGATATCCGAATCGAGTACAACTGGATTCCTAAGAAATGCTCCTTATGTAAGGAATTCGGACACCTTCCGAAATTCTGCAAGAAGGTTTCTCATTTTGCCTGGGTTCCAAAAGAATCTCAGGGTCCTCCTGTGACCAGTCCTGTTGCTGTTCCGAATCGTAGGAGTGGTCCGATTCAGCATTCCCTTACTCCGATGGATCAGATTGCTCCTCTTTCTATGGCTAAGGCTGGCCTTAGATCTATGGCATCTTCCAGGATTCTTCCTCCTGCGTGTGATTTGAGCACCGCGGTCAATAGATTTGCTGAGCTCTGTTCGAATGATGAACTGGTTGCTGAGGATCCAATTGCTGTGGACGATCCGAAAGCTCTTGGAATTGTCGATCCGACTACAGCTGGCGACCCGTTTGGGGCTGATAACGGGTTTTCTACTGTAAGTGACGATCCGTTTGGGGAAGGTACTGAAGATCCGTTAGCTTCTGACGATCCGTTAGCTGTTGATCCGGCATTTGACGATCCGATTGTCCCGAAGGCCAGTTCCTCTGTTCTTCTCGCTGGGAACTCCTCCATCTCTGCTCCATCCCCCTCCATTATTGCCAGTAAGGCCTCTCCCCCCTCCTCTTCTTCTTTCTCAAGTACCCCCCTTATTGCCAGGAGGTTATTGTTGGTGGATGAGCTTGAGAAAAAGCAGGGCAAGCAGCTGAAGCACAAGAAGAAGAACAGGAGTGCTGGGAATTCCAAAGGGAAAAATTCTTTGAAATTGGATGATTAATTTAGCCTCATGGAATATCCGGGGACTTAATGACCCTTCAAAACATTTTGAGGTTCGAAATCTGGTGCGTACACATAATATATCTTGCTTAGCCCTTCTTGAAACTAAGATTAATCCTTGCAATAAGAACAGAGCTTATTCAAGTCTTGGAATTGCCTTAACTTCTATGATGGCAGTGGATCGGGTAGAATTTGGGTTTGGTGGGATCCCATGAAGCTTCAAGCTGATAGCTCTTCATTGCATGATCAAGTCATCCATATCTCTTTCTCTGTCTGCAGCACGGGTGATAAATTTGCTGCTTCTTTTGTGTATGGCTCTAATGAAGTTTCAGCACGTAGGCTTCTCTGGGGTAGTTTGAAGGATCATGCTACCCTCCATGCACATTTACCTTGGATCATTTTGGGGGATTTTAATGCCATCCGCTTTCGACATGAGAGGAAGGGAGGTAGCTCTGACTGGCCTGCCCATATGGATGACTTAAATGATACTCTCTTTGAAGCCGGCCTGGAGGATCTCAGATTCGGGGGTTTTCTTTTCACCTGGCACAATTCTAGAGCTGTTGGGCATATCCTCAGGAAGCTGGATAGAGTTCTTGCAAATCCTTTATGGCTCAATTCCTATCCTAACTCTTATGCTGAGTTCCTCCCGTACGGACTCTCTGATCACTCAGCGGCCGTGGTGAGGCTTGGGGCTAATTTCCCTACTTATAAATCTCCGTTCAAATTCTTTAACCACTGGTCAGAGTTTGAGGAGTTCTTCCCCTTAGTTGAGCATATCTGGAATACCCAAGTTGAGGGTCATGCTATGTTCAGGGTATGCAGGAAGCTTAAGCTTCTCAAATCAGCCTTGAAGGAGTTGTGTAGAAGAAAGAATGCTTCGGTTTATGGGGATTTGGCTGATCTCAGGGCTCAACTCACTGTGTTGCAAACTTCTATTGCTGCTGGTAATCCTGAGGTGGATCTCATTGATAAAGAGAGAGACTGTGCTATGAGGATTAGCTCAATCTGCAAGGGAAGGGAATCGTATGCTAGGCAGAAGAGCAGGATCCAGTGGCTGCAGGAAGGTGACCGAAATTCTGCTTTCTTTTTCAATTCCATCAAAAGTAGGAACAATGTCAATAAGATCTTATCTATCCAAGATGATTCGGGAGCTTTGATCCGGGACAAGCTTCAAATCAGTCATGAGGTGGTCTTTTTCTTCAAGCAACTGCTGGGTTCTGACTGTTCCACAGCCTATCCAGGAATTGAGTCTCTCAAGCCTTTCGTGAATCAGGTCCTCAACTCTGATCAAATTAGGAAATTGGGTCTTCTTTTCACTGATGATGAAATCAAGAACTCTATATTCAGCCTCCACCCAAACAAAGCTCCTGGGCCGGATGGTTTTAATGCTTTTTTTTATCAGAGGACTTGGTCCATTGTGGGTGATGAGGTGATTTCGGCTATCAAGGATTTCTTTGCTAATGGTTTGCTGCTTAAGGAAGTCAATTGCACTATCCTTGTTCTCATCCCCAAAGTTCCTAATGCTTCAAAACTAAAGGATTATAGGCCGATTTCCTGCTGCAACACCATTTACAAGAGCATTACTAAGCTGCTTGCTAATAGGTTAAAGGAAGTTCTTCCTTCTTTTGTTAATGAAGCCCAAGCTGCTTTTGTCCAAGGCAGGCGGATTGGCGATAATATCTTGATGGCTCAAGAGATGGTTCGTGGCTATCATCTCCATTCATCTTCCCCTAAATGTGCCCTCAAGATTGATCTAAGGAAGGCTTTTGACTCTGTTAGATGGGATTTCCTCTGGGATTCTTTGCAGCTTCTGGGGTTTCCTTCGAATTTCATTGGCTGGATCAGGAGCTGTGTCTCTTCTGCTAAATATTCGGTGGCTATCAATGGTGAGCTCAATGGTTTTTTTGAGGGGAGGAAAGGCATCCGCCAAGGTGATCCCATTTCTCCATATTTATTTGTTATTTGTATGGATATCTTCTCTAGAATTTTATCCCGGAAAATTGAGGAGTCTCCAAATTTTAGATACCACTGGAGATGCAGGAAATCTAAGTTATCTCACCTTTGTTTTGCTGATGACTTGATGATCTTTTGCCATGGTGATATGAACTCTATTCAAGTAGTTAAAGATGCTCTTGCCACATTCTCTTCCCTTTCCGGCCTTAGTCCAAATGTGGATAAATGCTCTACTTTCCTTTCGGGCGTCCAGGGCCATATGCATCAAACTATTTCGAATCATCTGGGATTTCCTCTTGGCTCATTTCCCATTAGATACCTGGGAGTCCCGCTCATTTCATCCAAGCTCAATGCTCGTGATTGTCAAGCTCTGGTTGATCGCATTCTGGGGAGAATTAAAATCTGGACCAATCGCTTCCTTTCATATGCAGGTAGACTTCAACTTATTCAATCTGTTCTTTTTAGCATCCAGTCCTTTTGGAGCTCCCATTTCATACTTCCTGCCAAGGTCTCCAACACCATTGAGAGCATCCTTTCGGCTTTTCTCTGGAGCGGAGTATCTATGAAACGTTATGGGGCTAAAGTAGCTTGGGCATCATCTCCACTCCTAAATCTGAAGGGGGTCTTGGGATAAAGAAAATTAAAGACTGGAATGTTGCCTCCATGACTCGATATGTGTGGATGTTATGCAATCCTTGCTCTTCTTCCTTATGGGCTACTTGGGTCAAGTTGAATCTGCTGCACAAGGAGCATTTCTGGGTTGCTAAAGTCCCTTGGAATTGCTCGTGGACTTGGAGGAGACTTCTCAAAATTAGAGACAGTGTGAAGCCTTTCATCTATGTGAGAGTTGGGAACGGCGAGAGTACCTCACTGTGGTTTGATGCCTGAAGACCTCAAGGCCCTATCTGTACCTCTCCTCATGCTAGAGTTATTTATGACTCGGGCCTCACCGTAGATGCAAAGGTTAGTGCTATTATCTCTTCGGGCTATTGGTTGTGGCCTCCTGCTGATTCTCATGAGCTGATTAGGCTCAGAGAGGAAACTAGATCCCTTCATCTGCCCAACTGTTCTCAGACTGATATTGTGGAGTGGGATGGCTCCTTGGACTTCTCATCAAAAAAGCTTGGAATGTCCTCAGATCCCCTTCTAACCGAGTCCCTTGGGCTCATTTGGTTTGGTTCAAGCATCACCTAGGGGCTTGCAATACGAGGGAGGCTACCTTCTTTTTTTTTTGAAAGTTAAAGGTGTGATTAGTATTAATCAGAGAGATATAAGTACAAGATACAAGATCACGGGGTGATCCCCAAATGAAACAGAAAGCAATAGGGAGATAACCTTCCCGGAAATGATTTAAAGCCCTCGCCATGAGGACACCATACAAAAGACAGGAAACAAGCTAAGCTATCGCAGAAGCGAAGGAGGAAGCTGCCAGCAGATAATCAAGTGTAGATTAGCAGCGTTACTAGGAAAGGTTGCGCCATCCAAGCTCATTCTAACCGAATCCATAATCTTTGAGATAATACCAACTTCATTAAGAGGTCGATTTCCATGACTGCGAGAGTTCCTTTCTTGCCAAATGAAGTACAAAGAAGCTCCCAGAGCAAGTCTGCAGATGGTGGAGTGGAGAGAGGAACCTTTGATGCTTCTTGCCTTAATTGCCCTGAATTATACCTCAAGTCGCACTTGCCGGCAATGGAAGTCCAGATCCGATAGGAATATGAGCTGGTCCTCAGTAGAGCCTTGACCATGAGGAGAGACAGTGAGTGAAGGCGGTCCATGGCTAACCCACATGATGCTTTGAGCCCAGGCAGCCGGCTACGAAGGAGAAAAATCACCAGATCCATTCCAGAGAACCTGATCTAAGTGGCTGCAATCCTCGAGCTTCATCTTTCAAAGTAATCAGATCTAGCCACAGGCCATCTCCAGATGCCATCAAAGAGGATGGCACTGACTTTAGTATCCATGGAAAGACCCGACTCTTTGGTCTTTGGTTCAAGGCAAAAGTCCAAGAGCAATGAGGAATTGATCTATTTCATCTTCAAGTGGCCCCTTTGGCAAAGCAGATATACGAAGCTTGGGCTTCATCCTTGGACCAAGGCACGAGACAAGGCTTTTATGACTTTTACAGATTGGTCATATGCAGTGTGTTTTCTGTCTAGTAGATGTGGAAGATCACAACCATCTCTTCTTTGATTGCCCATTCTCTTGTCGGGTCTGGACTGCTATTGCTTGTAAGTGCGATCTTTTGCCTTATCCCTGCTCTTGGGAGACCCTGTGGCCGAGGATGTGCTGTGATATAAGAGGATCTTCGCTTTTGGCCACTGTTAGGAAGCTTGCCTTCGGAGCTACAATCTATTACTTATGGATGGAAAGGAACTCTCGCAAACATGGACGAATATCTCATAGTGAGCGTGGTATCGTCACTTCGATCATGGTATCAATCAGGCAGAAGCTGGATGGCTCTAAATTCACCCTTAATCCTGCAAATCGGCAGCTGATTCAAAAATGGCAACTTCCCGGAACTCTTCTTTGTTGACTTCCAGATGCTGGGGGCTTTTGATGTTATCTTACTTTGCTTTCATCTCGTGTGAGATGTCTTCACCTGATGTCTAGGTTTCTACTATTCTTACTTGTCTTATCCGGGGTCTGCCCCGTTTTATGTACTTAAATCTCCTTTACTTATAAATTTCATACTTCATCTTTCAAAAAAAAAAAAAAAGAGTGTTATCCTGAAGACTGCAATCGGGGAGGGGATGAGATGAAGATGCCTCTTTCAAAGCAATCAGCTCCACAGAGTTTGCAACCGGCCATCTCCACCCCCCTACTGAAAGGATGGCGCTGACCTTAGCATCTTTCCCAAGACCTGAATCAGATATAACTCTAGCATTTGAGGAAGAACAAATAGGTCCAAGGGGTCTCCAAGAATCAAACCAAAGCGAGGTATCTTCACCATTCCCAACTTTAACAGAGATGAAAGCCTTCACACTATCTCTAAGCTTTAGAATTTTCCTCCAGGTCCATGAGCAATTCCAAGGCACTTTGGCCACCCAGAAGTGGTCTTTATGAAGCAGGTTCCTCTTGACCCAAGCAGCCCACAAAGAATTGGAGCAAGGCTGGCAAAGAAGCCAAATATAACGGGTCATGGAGGCAGCATTCCAATCACGAATCTTTTTAATTCCCAACCCTCCTTCAACTTTCGGGCAGGAGATATCGGACCAGGCCACTTTAGCACCATGGCGGTTCAAGGAAGAGCCTTTCCATAAGAAAGCCGATAGAATACCTTCAATATCTTTGATGACTTTGACGGGAAGAATGAAATGGGAGCTCCAAAAAGTCTGGATACTGAAGAGAACCGAATGAATAAGTTGTAACCTCCCAGCATAGGAGAGGAACCGATTGGTCCAGAGCTTGATCCTCCTCAAAATACGATCGACCAAGGCATGGCAGTCAAGAGCTTTAAGTTTGGAGGAAATGAGAGGAACCCCAAGATATCTGATAGGGAATTTGCCCAGATTGTAACCAATGAAATTCGCAATCTCATGATGCAAAGGAGCCGTCACACCCGAGATAAAAATGGAGCTTTTAGAACTATTAGGGGTTAAACCCGATAGAGAGGAGAAAGTATCAAGAGCATCCTTAACCACATTGATGGAATTAAGATCCCCATGGCAAAAGACCAGTAAATCATCCGCAAAGCATAAGTGGGTTAAGTTGGATTTCCGGCATCTCCAATGATAGTTGAAAGACGTGGAGGATTTGATTTTCAGGTCAAGAATCCGAGAGAAGACATCCATACAAATGATAAATAAATATGGAGATAACGGATCACCTTGGCGGAGGCCTTTCTTCCCTTCAAAGAAACCATGAAGTTCCCCATTAATAGCAATTGAGTACTTGGCAGAAGAGACACAAGCCTTGATCCATCCAATGAAGATAGCAGGGAATCCAAGAAGGCGGAGAGAATCCCACAGGAAGTCCCAACGCACAGAATCGAAGGCCTTCATAAGATCAATTTTGAGAGTACAGTTCGGGCTGCTTGATGAGAGATGATATCCTCGAACAAGCTCCTGGGCCATCAAAATGTTGTCACCGATATGCCTAGAATGCACAAAAGCCGATTGAGCTTCAGATATAATAGATGGAAGGACTTCTGTCAGACGATCAGCGAGGAGCTTGGAGATGCATTTGTAGATCGTATTGCAGCAAGAGATAGGTCTGAAGTCCTTTAATTTGGAGGCATTGGGAACTTTAGGAATGAGAGCAACTGTAGTGCAATTTGCTTCCTTGAGAAGAACTCCATTAGTAAAAAATTCCCTGATGGCCGCAGTGATGTCCGGTCCAACAACATGCCAGGTCTTATGGAAGAAAAAGGCGTTGAAACCGTCAGGGCCAGGAGCTTTGTTAGGATGAAGTCCGAAGAAAGTAGCTTTGATAACATCATCCGAGAAATCGCCGCATAAGTTAGAAATTTGATCTGGAGAAAGAGTGCGGTCCTTGAAGAAATTGATCATCCCGCTGCCATCATAAGTGGATCCACAGTCCTTGCCAAGAAGATGCATATAGAATCGAACCACCTCATTACAGATCTGATCCTTCTCCCGAATCCAATCCCCATTTTCATTTTGAATGCAGAGAATCTTGTTCACGTTGTTTCTACCTTTAATAGAGTTGAAGAAAAAAGCAGTGTTGCGATCACCTTCTTTCAACCATTGAACTCGGCTTCGCTGCCTTACATAGCTCTCTTTCCCCCTAGTGAGAAGAGATAGTCGCTTTGCACAGTCCATCTCCCTCATCAATAGGTCAGGGTCATTTGATCCAGCAGCAACAGCAGACTGAAGAACAGCCAGCTCGTTGCGAAGAGCAGTAAGATCACCATTAATCAACTCATTCTTGGTCTTGCTCAGCGCTTTCAATGCCGATTTAACAAGTTTAAGTTTTTTGTATACTTTGAACATTGCATATCCAGCAATAGGAGTGCTCCAGATATCCTCAATTAATGGGAGAAATTCGTCGAATTCAGACCAAAAGTTGAAAAATTTGAAGGGTGATTTGAATAGAGGGAACTTCATTCCAAGATCAACAACTGCCGGGGAGTGATCTGAGAGTCCATAAGGTAGGAATTCAGCAGTAGATTGAGGGAAGGAGTTGAACCATGGAGGATTAACAAGTGCACGATCCAACTTCCTAAGAATGTGCCCAGTCAATCTGGAATTATGCCAGGTGAAGAAACACCCGCCGTAGCGAAGATCATCCAGGCCAGCTTCAAACAGAGAGTTATTAAACTCATTGATGAACGGATCTTTAGAATCACCTCAACAAGGATATCTTCTTCAGTTGATTAACACAACCCCAACCCGTGAAGAGGCACTAACCGAATCAGAAGAAGAAGGCCAAGGAACCAAATCACAATAGAAACAGGTTCTAAGGTAACTTGATTATCAAAGATAAAATAGTCAATTGGCTAAAATGACTAAGTCCTAGTTCTTTTAAGAAGCAAGGAAGAAATAATGCTCTCAATTGGATTATAACCAAAAGAAAATTCGGAATGTTCATTAACCTCTTAATCTGAAGTTCAGCATACAATATATCTCTTCAAGAATAGGAAAAGCCAAATATAGCAATAAATACTACACACCCTCATAAGTTCTGCATGTTCCAAAGCTCATTAAATAGGCTGCAATGCATGTTTCAAAGCTCATTAAATAGGCTGCAATGCATAGTCTCAAAGCTCATTAATTAGGCTGCAATGCATAGTCTCAAAGCTCATTAATTAGGCTGCAATGCATAGTCTCAAAGCTCATTAATTAGGCTGCAATGCATAGTCTTCAATTAATCTCTATTTGGCAATTCCTTTGGTCCACTGGCAAAGAGTCAAACACTTGAATTCTTCCACTTGGCCGTTTGCTTCTCCATGGCTGATTACTCCTGGGCCGATTGCTTCCATGATCAAGCTTTGGAGTTCCTTAGCTTTGGCTCTAGTTATGGGACCTTGATAGCTTAATGATGGAGCTCCTTCATCATCCCCTCCCTCTTGAGAAAAATTCGTCCCCGAATTTGGTCCTATACCAAAATAGGGAGAAAGATCAGTAACATTAAAAGTATTACTTACTTCATACTCACTTGGCAAGTCAATCTTGTAGGCATTAGGATTAATGCGTTCCAAGACTTTAAAAGGCCCATCTCCTCTTGGTTGCAACTTTGATTTCCTTTGCGTAGGAAACCTTTCTTTCCTTAAGTGTATCCAAACTAAGTCACCTGGTTCAAACACAATTGCCTTTCGGCCTTTGTTAGCATATTTTGCATATGACTCATTTTTCTTTTCAATATGTAACTTAGCTTGTTCATGCATTTTCTTCACAAATTCTGCCTTACTCTTACCATCAAGAGATGCAATATAATTAACAGGCAATGGAGATAAATCTAAGGGAGTAAGTGGGTTAAATCCATATACAAGCTCAAAAGGTGAATACCCACTAGATGAATGTACAACCCTATTATATGCAAATTCTATATATGGTATGCATTCCTCCCAAGATTTTAAATTCTTCTTCACAAATGCTCTCAAAAGTGTGGACAAAGTTCTATTTACTACTTCTGTTTGCCCATCTGTTTGAGGATGACAGGTAGTAGAGAATAACAACTTTGTTCCCAATTTTCCCCAAAGTACTCTCCAAAAATGACTCAAAAATTTTACATCCCTATCACTAACAATAGTTTTAGGAATGCCATGCAATCTAACAACTTCCCTAAAGAACAAATTAGCCACATAAGTAGCATCAGCAGTTTTCTTACAAGGAATAAAATGAGCCATCTTTGAAAACCTATCAACCACAACAAATATGGAATCATGACTCCTTTGTGACCTAGGCAACCCTAAAACAAAGTCCATAGACAAGTCAACCCAAGGATGCTTAGGTACAGGCAATGGTGTATATAGCCCATGAGGCTTCACCTTAGACTTGGCTCTTTTGCAAGTTTCACATTTGGCACAAAATTTCTCAACATCCCTTTTCATATGAGGCCAAAAGAAATGTTCCTTAAGTACATCAAGAGTTTTAGCAACCCCAAAATGCCCCATAAGACCACCACAATGACTTTCATGCACAAGCAAATCCCTCAAAGAGCTTTTGGGTACACACAATCTGTTTTCCCTAAACAAATATCCATCATGCCTAAAGTACTTTTGAAATGCAATGTTCTCACATGCCACATACACTTGTGAAAAATCAGAATCATGCTCATATAATCCCTTAACAAATTCAAAGCCAAGCAATTTAGAGTCAAGTGTGTTAAGGAGATTATACCTTCTTGAGAGTGCATCGGCCACAATGTTCTCTTTACCTTGTTTGTATTGCACCACATATGGGAATGTCTCAATGAACTCGATCCATCTAGCATGCCTCTTGTTTAGTTTCCCTTGGCCCTTAAGATGTCGCAAAGACTGATGATCGGTGTGAATGATGAACTCCCTTGGCCACAAGTAGTGCTGCCATGTCTCCAAAGCCCTTACCAATGCATATAGTTCCTTGTCATATGTTGAGTAGTTCAACGCTGCCCCGTTTAGTTTCTCACTGAAATATGCAATGGGCTTCCTCTCCTGCAACAAAACAGCGCCAATCCCTTTCCCGGAGGCATCACATTCAATTTCAAAAGCTTTGGAAAAATCGGGCAATATAAGTAAGGGTGCTGAACACAACTTTATTTTTAACATGTTAAATGCATTCTCATGTTCATCACTCCATACAAATGGAACATTCTTTTTTACCAATTCATTCAAAGGGGCGGCTAAGCTACTAAAGTTAGGTACAAACCTACGATAGAAACTAGCTAGCCCATGAAAACTCCGGACCTCGCTCACATTGGAAGGTCTCGGCCATTCTCTAATGGCTTTCACCTTCTCTTTGTCCACTTCAATTCCTTTACTGCTAACAACAAATCCTAGGAAAACAAGTCTTTCCATGCAAAAAGAACACTTCTTGAAATTAGCATACAACTTCTCCTTTCTTAAAACATTAAAAACACTCCTCAAATGTTGCAAATGTTCATGCATGCTTTTGCTGTAAATCAGAATGTCATCAAAGTAAACAACAACAAACTTTCCAATAAAAGTTCTCAACACATGGTTCATCAATCTCATGAAAGTACTAGGTGCATTTGTGAGCCCAAAAGGCATCACAAGCCATTCATACAAACCATATTTAGTCTTAAATGCTGTTTTCCATTCATCACCTTCTTTCATCCTAATTTGGTGATATCCACTCTTAAGATCAATTTTAGAGAATATACTAGCACCATGAAGTTCATCAAGCATATCATCAAGTCTAGGAATAGGATACCTGTATTTCACGGTGATCTTGTTGATAGCACGACAATCAACACACATTCTGAAAGTTCCATCTTTCTTTGGCACCAAGAGCACCGGAACAGCACATGGGCTCATACTCTCCTTCACATACCCTTTTGCTAGCAAGTCTTCCACTTGCCTTTGAAGTTCCTTGGTCTCCTCGGGATTGCTCCTATAAGCCGGGCGGTTTGGAATTTGAGCTCCAGGCACAAAATCAATTTGATGTTCAATTCCCCTCAAGGGTGGCAAACCGGATGGCACCTCCTCGGGAAAGATATCCTCATATTCCTGCAAAAGAGAAGAAGCAACACTCGGGATAGAAAACTCAATGTTAGAGTTAGAAAATAAGGTTTCCTTATACATAAGAAGGTATAAGGGCCTCATGTCAAGCAAAGCTTCTCTCATTTCTTTTTTTTTTTTACAAACAATGACGTTTTTCCCTCTTCTTTTTCTTTAGAACCAGATTGCTCTCCTTTTTCTTTTGCCCTCTTATTTTCTCTTTTGTCTCTCTTTTTTTTTCTCCACTATTTTCTTTCTTCTCCTTTCCCTCATCTTTTTTTAAATCACTCTTTTCCTCAACTGATTTTCCCTCTAATGCTCTCATTATCCTCACTTGATCTTCATGTGCTTGAATAGGACTCAAAGGATTTAGAGTGTATGTTCGGCCATTCTTTACCAAGGTATACTTATTCTTCTTTCCATCATGAGTTACACTCCTATCATATTGCCAAGGACGCCCCAACAATATGTGAGTAGCTACCATAGGCACAACATCACACAAAACCTCATCCTCATACTGCCCTATGGTGAATGGAACTACAGCTTGTTTGGTTACTTTCAATTTATTGCATTCATTCAACCATTGAAGTCCATACGGCTTTGGATGCTTCTTACACACCAACCCCAATTTTTTTACAAGATGAGAGCTCACCACATTGCAACAACTTCCACTGTCAATGATCATGCTACATAGTTTATTGCTCACGGCACATCTTGTATGGAAAATGTTTTCCCTTTGTATTGCATCACCATCTTCCAAACTTACTTGTGCACTTAAAGCTCTCATGGTTACCATAGCATATGTCAACCCAACCATAGGGTCTTGCTCTCCCATCTCCAACTCCTCTTCTTCACCATTTTCGGCCAGATTTGGTGTGTCCTCTTCTTCATCCTCATCTCCACTCTCTAGACCTCCATCTTCTCTTATAAACATCACTCTTTGGTTCGGACATTGATTGGCATAATGTCCATGCCCCAAACACTTGAAGCATTTCACTTCTCTAGCTCTAGTAGGACCTTCTTTTTTTTTTATGTCTTCCTCTTTTATTTTTCCTTTCCCTTTCCACTCTTCTTTTCCCTTCCATTCCTCCTTTTTCTGTTTCGGCAACTCCTTCTCACTCCTACCAAAGCTCGGCTTCCATGGACTTTTTGAGAAATTCAGCCCACCTCCATTCTTCATGGTTCTTTTCATTTTCAATTGTCTTTCAACCTTAATGGCAATGTGCATCATTTCGGTTAAGGTATGGTAGGAATGTAATTCCACCACATGAGCTATCTCCATGTTCAAACCAGCCAAGAACCTTGCCATGGTGGCTTCCATAGGTTCCTCCAATTGAGTTCTTGCCAATGCCATCTCCATGGCCTTGAAAAATTCTTCTACACTTCTGCCTCCTTGTGACATCCTTTGCAACCTTTGATGAAGCTCCTTGAAATAGTGTTGGGGAACAAATCTTTCCCTCATGACTTCTTTCATGGCTTCCCAAGTGGTAATGGTTCTAAGGCCAAGATTTCTCCTTTTAATCAACATTTGATCCCACCATATGATTGCATAATCCTTGAACTCCACAGCTGCGAGCTTTACTTTCTTTTCTTCCGAGTAATTGTGGCATTCAAAAATGAGCTCCACTTGCCTTTCCCATTCCAAGTACAAATCTGGATTTTCCTTTCCATGAAAAGAGGGTATCTTCATCTTAATGCTACCCACATTTGAATCAACTCTCTCTTCAGCTCCTTCCCCAATTCCATAGTCCCAATTCCTATAATTTCTACCTCCCCTTCTTCCACCAAATCCTCTGCCCTAGGTGGCCGAAACCCCCTACCTCTCGGACTGTGGAGGTTGAATTCATTCCCTTCTTCATCATACTCATGTCCCCAATCATTCTCATTATCCCTAACTTCCTCTCTACCCTTTACTTCCAACCTTTCAATTCTATCTACCAAGGTGGTCATCACAAAATTATTTCTCTCCATTTGTTGTCTTAAAGCTTGTAACAACAAACGGTCATCCCTATTTGATTCCTCACCACCACTACCACTGGTTTCTTGTTTTTTTGACATGTTCAGAGCTGCAAGAAAGAAGATGTTAGTAGAAAATGGCTCACCCTCTCAAGTGTTTCACTCAAGTATTGGCTTTTCTCTCAAATGATCTCACTCTCTTGCCTTTTACCACTCAATCTTCTTCCTTGCTAATTTTAAGAACTAGGGCAGAGTGTCTTTCAAACCAATTGAAAATATATCAATGAAAATCAAGGGAAATAGATAAAGAAAAGATTTGCAATTTAACACAACTAGTTGCCTAGTGATGGCTTCGTTAAACCAAACAGACCATAAGATGGCACGTGTCTGGTATCCACCAACAATAGTGTTCAGATTTGGAAGAAAGAAGAAGAAGAAGATTTCAGAGTTTTAAAATAAAGAGATTAAACCCCTGGAATACTGATTGGAATCCCCAAATATGATGCTAATAAACCAAGAGACTTCAAAGGGCAGATTGCTCACTGTTTTGCACAAACTTCAAATTCGGAGCCCAACTCACCTTGCTCAATGTCTCCAATCAAACCAACGAATTTCAAGCTGAAAATTGGTGGTTTATTGCTTTGTAGTATGGAGAACACGTGGGTAAATTTTGAGGATTTTCTGGGTTGTTTTGGTGGATGAACAGATTGGTCTTTCTTTTTCCTCAGAATTTTTTTTTTTTTTTTTTGAGGATTTCTGGTTTCTATTTTTTTTTTTTTTTTTTTTTGAAGTTCAATACCCCCACAAGATTACTTGACCGTTTGCACAGCAAGCTCAAAGAAGAAATGAAGAAATCTCCCTTTGATCTAGGGCCTTGAAAAGAAAGCAGAAAATTGGAAGATGAAGAGTTAGTCTGGAAAAACACTACCTTGTTAGGATGATTTGCTGCTCTGATACCAAATGATGAACGGATCTTTAGAATCACCTCAACAAGGATATCTTCTTCAGTTGATTAACACAACCCCAACCCGTGAAGAGGCACTAACCGAATCAGAAGAAGGAAGGCCAAGGAACCAAATCACAATAGAAACAGGTTCTAAGGTAACTTGATTATCAAAGATAAAATAGTCAATTGGCTAAAATGACTAAGTCCTAGTTCTTTTAAGAAGCAAGGAAGAAATAATGCTCTCAATTGGATTATAACCAAAAGAAAATTCGGAATGTTCATTAACCTCTTAATCTGAAGTTCAGCATACAATATATATCTCTTCAAGAATAGGAAAAGTCAAATATAGCAATAAATACTACACACCCTCATAAGTTCTGCATGTTCCAAAGCTCATTAAATAGGCTGCAATGCATGTTTCAAAGCTCATTAAATAGGCTGCAATGCATAGTCTCAAAGCTCATTAATTAGGCTGCAATGCATAGTCTCAAAGCTCATTAATTAGGCTGCAATGCATAGTCTTCAATTAATCTCTATTTGGCAATTCCTTTGGTCCACCTGGCAAAGAGTCAAACACTTGAATTCTTCCACTTGGCCGTTTGCTTCTCCATGGCTGATTACTCCTGGGCCGATTGCTTCCATGATCAAGCTTTGGAGTTCCTTAGCTTTGGCTCTAGTTATGGGACCTTGATAGCTTAATGATGGAGCTCCTTCATCACTCATCCATGATGCAGGGCCACTCAGAAGAACCACCCTTCCTTTCATGACGGAAGCGAATGGCATTGAAGTCCCCCATTACAATCCAAGGGCGCTGAGCGAAAGAGATAGCATGATCTCTCAGATTATTCCATAACTGTCTTCTTGCCGTAGCTTCATTAGAACCATAAGCAAATGAGGCAATAAACTGAGCATTAGAAGAAAGAATTGTGATAGTGAGATGGAAGATCTGGTCATTTTTGGAAACAACACTAGCATTAATCATTTTAGGATCCCACCAGACCCAAATTCTACCAGAGCTATCCCCATCATACAGATTGATGCTATTCCAGCCCTCGATTACATTTGCTACAGTAGCTACAGTATTAAATGTTCCGAAAGCCAGTTCCCCTGTTTCCTCTGTTCGGGACTCTTTCCTTTCTGCATTGCCACCTTGTGAGGCCTCGTCTCCCTCCTCGTCTCCATCTAGCACTCCTCTATTGGCTAGGAGGCTTATTATGATTGATGAAGTTGAAGGAAAGCTCTGTTCCTGGGAACTCTTGTCCCGTCGTCAGTTTGATCTCTTCCCCTTCCTCGTCCCCATCCAGTACTCCTCTCCTCGCTCGGAAGCTGAATATGATTGATGAAGTGGAGATGAAACTGGGAAGAAGGAAGAAGGACAAGAAGAAGATTGGAAGCTTGGGCAATTCCAGAGGGAAGTCTTCAAAGTCCTCCAAATGATTAAGCTAGCTTCTTGGAACATCCGGGGCCTCAACGATTCCACAAAGCACTCGGAGGTCCGCCATCTTGTACACTCTCAAAATATCTCTTGTATAGCTCTTCTCGAGACTAGAATTAAACCCCATAATAAAGAGAAGATTCAAAAGACTTTGTTTAAGAACTGGCACTGCATTAACTTTTATGAAGGAGATGGTTCGGGTAGGATTTGGATCTGGTGGGATCCTTCCAAACTACGGGCGGATGTTATCTCCAAGCATGAACAGATCATTCACCTCTCTGTCACTATTGTTAGTTCCGGTGCCAAGTTCGCTGCCTCCTTTGCTTATGGTTCAAATGACGCTGCGGCGAGAAGACAACTTTGGGATATACTGATTGATCGTGCCTCATCCTTCTCCCAGCTGCCTTGGATCATCATGGGGGACTTCAACGCTATCAGGTTTCGGCACGAACGGAAAGGCGGGAGTATTGAATGGCCAAGTTTCATGAATGACTTTAATGATGCCCTGTTCGCTGCCGGCTTGGATGATCTCCGTTTTGGTGGATGTCTTTTTACCTGGCATAACTCCCGGCTCAATGGGCACATACTGCGCAAGCTGGATCGTGCTCTTGTCAACCCTCATGGCTTAATCTCTTCTCCAACTCTTCTGCTGAATTCCTTCCCTACGGACTATCAGATCACTCTGCAGCTGTTGTTAATCTTGGTTTGAACTCCCAGGCCATTAGATCGCCCTTCAAGTTCTTCAATTTCTGGGCTGATTTTGTTGAATTCCTGCCCCTAATTGAGAAGGTTTGGTGTACTCCTGTGGCTGGTCATGCAATGTATGTAATTTATAAAAAGTTGAAGCTTGTTAAATCGGCTTTGAAGGCTCTGTGTAGGTCCAAGAATGAGCTCCTTTTCGGTGATCTGGCTTCCCTCCGTGCCGAGCTTGCTGGACTGCAATCTTCAATAGCTGCTGGCTCTAATGATAAAGATATTCTAGAGAGGGAGATGGACTGTGCTATGAGGCTATCTCTTGCATGCAAAGGGAAGGAGAGTTATGTTAGGCAGAAGAGTCGAATCCATTGGTTGAAGGAGGGCGATCATAACTCTGCTTTCTTCTTCAATTCGGTTAAAGGAAGGATCAACACCAACAAGATCCTAAGTATCCAGAATGATCTTGGTGAATGGATTCAGGATAAGGATCAGATTGACTATGAAGTTGTCTCTTTCTTCAAAAATCTGCTTGGCACTAGAGATGGATCAAGCTATCCGGGTGCTACTATGCTTCAGAACTTTGTGGGCCGGGTTCTCTCTCAGGATCAAATCAGTAATCTGAGCTGTGGCTTTAGCGATGAGGAAATCAAAGAGACATTCTTTGGACTTCATCCCAACAAATCTCCTGGTCCGGATGGTTTCAATGCTTTCTTCTTCCAAAAGACATGGCCAATAGTGGGTAATGATATCACTGCGGCTGTCAGGGACTTCTTCTCCACGGGTATTCTCCTCAAGGAAGCTAATTGTACAATCATCGCTCTTATCCCCAAGGTTCCCAATGCATCTAAATTAAAGGATTTCAGGCCTATTTCCTGCTGCAACACTATCTATAAATGCATTTCTAAGTTGCTTGCCAATCGGCTGAAAGTTGTTCTTCCTTCCTTTATCAATGAAGCTCAATCTGCCTTCGTGCATGGTAGAAGCATTGGAGATAATATTTTGTTGGCTCAGGAGCTGATTCGAGGTTATCACCTCTCCCTTTCCTCATCGAACTGTGCCCTTAAAGTTGATCTTATGAAGGCGTTCGACTCTGTTCGGTGGGATTTTCTTTGGGACTCTCTTCGGCTTCTTGGTTTTCCTCTAATCTTCATCGGTTGGATCAAGGCATGTGTCTCCTCTGCTAGATTTTCTGTCTCTATCAATGGAGAGCTCAAAGGGTTCTTTGAGGGGAAGCGAGGGCTCCGTCAAGGTGATCCCATTTCACCCTATTTATTTGTTATTTGCATGGATGTCTTTTCCCGGATCCTGGACCAGAAAATCCAAGCTTCCAAGTCTTTTAAATATCATTGGAGATGCCGGAAATCTGGATTATCTCATCTTTGCTTTGCGGATGATTTACTTATCTTTTGCAGTGGAGATCTCAATTCCATTAGAGTTGTGAAGGATGCCCTTGATACCTTCTCCTCACTTTCTGGGTTAATTCCTAACAATTCTAAAAGTTCAATCTTTGTCTCCGGGAGATCGGCTGATATTCAGAATGACTTTGCTAATTTCTTCGGATTCAGCCTGGGGTACCTTTCCTATTCGCTATCTGGGGGTCCCTCTCATCTCCTCGAAGCTCCGTGCTCTGGATTGTCATGCTTTGGTCGACCGTATTTTGAAGAGGATTAAGCTTTGGAC